>JAPMOR010020556.1:164824-215199 GCA_026543865.1 Argiope aurantia
AACCACGGCTCTCACACACAGGCATTACCCGGGCCAACCTCGAAACCTCAACTAGCACACAAGCATTGCCCACGCCTCCAATACCAGCCCCCTAAACCACAGCTCAAGCGGTCATTTCCCACACCGTCTACTCTACCTCCAATCCATGGTTCTGGTAAATATCCACACCTCCAACCCGATCCACAATTCTCACATCTACAAACACATTGCCCCGCTAACACCAACTCTTAATATTATGTGCAATATCCGGTATCAAGATTAGTTAATCAAGACAATCATGTCTTGTTCATAACGCATGGTGAAGTAGCTTGCATAATTTATCACACATTTATTATTTTCAAATTCCACAAAGTTGTCGCACCTCTCCTTGCCTAATAAAATATTTCCCAAATTAGACTATACACCCACTCCAACTCCCAAAAACAAAGTAAATTTCATTCCATGAATCATGTTCGTACGTAAGACTAAAAGCCTTTCGTGATGCACATAACTAGGGAATTCTCCGATTCGCGTAATGCATCTCAGCCTCATACTAAAATGCATGTCAGTATCCTCATTGCTCCTCTAAGACCAAATATTTCGCACTAAAATTAAAAATGGAATTATAAAAACTGAATCCAGCTGTTTTTATTCTTGTTCTGATTAACACGTTGAGTTGAAGCAGAATATAAACGGAGCATGCGATTTGCTTGAAATTTTTAAAAGTTGCATACAAATATTCCGCGGTCAATTTATGAATTTAAATATTAAACTTCCTCCGAGTTGGGCTCCAGATTGCCCAAACCCGGCATCTAGTAATTGCTAATCATGTTTCTAAACAATTCGATTCATTACGATCATTATATATTGCGAAGAAAGGAAATTTTAGTTGAAAGGCTATTTGTATCGAATAACGCAAAAATAATTTGATTCTCAAATTTAAGAATAGATACTTGATATACGATTCTGCTTGAAAGCATACCGTAATCTCTAATTTCTTCCCTTTCATTTCTTTAATTTACCGTTTCAAATTTTAGATCTCAACATTCCAGATTTCTTTGTGCTGGCATCAGTTGGATACAAAACTAATTTTCTAAATTCCAGTTTATAAAATTTTAAAATGTTAAATTACCAGGGCTCGTTTCTGGCCTGAAATGGTTAAAATTCATCTCGATTGAAATGTTCCAATAGTTTGTAATAGCTTGTGCAATAATTCGATTTAAGTAAATAAAGATAATGCTAAACAATGAAGCTGGATAATGCTAATAAAATGGCACTCCTTAAAGGATACAATTAAAATGCAGAAAAACCAAATAGATTTATTCTATTAGTGTAGATTACGCGAAAGACATTAAAATAAGCAAAGATTAAGAATATTAACAGACTAATATAGAAAACCAAAAGAATTTTTATATGAAACTTGTTTATGACAAAAACCTAAACACAGACAAAGAATTATTTAAAAGAGCAAGAGAATGTTTACTTATCGGCAATTTCAGCACGAAATAAGGTTTCCAAATACGAATTATAGTGGAGTACTTCAGGCTTAAAAAATGACGTTTAACATCCTTTAAAAAGGGAAGTAAAATTAGAATGTCAATTATCTTAGATTCTTCTGTACTCGCTTGATTTGATTTGATTTTCCGTTACCACTCTATCATTAAGAATTAACAATTTCGTCATTCCGACTTCATCCAATTCACTATACTGTGCGGAAGAAAAATTTTGCTTATATAATGTACATTTTAACCTCGATCTCTGAAATGTTTGCATTTAGAACACAATTTTTATAAATATTAAGGAAATTCCTCGACTCATAGCATAAAAATTAGTAGGCCGAGATTCTTTTATTTTTAGTACCTGAACTAAAAGTTTATTCCTTATCTTGGTGTCACCTACATTCGATAAAAACTTTAACATCAAGAATTAACTGCAAAAATAAGTTTTATTCGAAACAGGTGCGCCTCTTGATTGTGTTGGAGATATTGACTTAAACTTCCCTACTTTAAGAATTTGATTTGTATACGAATTTCGACATATCAATTCATAAACAGAAGTTTGAATAGCAGCCTGAAATCCCAAATTTGATTACTTTAGAATATTCCGACTGAAATAAGTCAACGTTATTAGGAAGAAATTTCAAGAATAGTCAACGAGTTCGATATCCCGAAATAAAGCTACACCGGAACTTAATTGAATGGCTTTCGACAAAGTTACAATCAATATTTAGAGGACAAGCTGATCTCTAAATTAACAATCGCGAAAATTAATGAAACCAAACTGTAGTTTGAGTCATTTTGGAAAATTTATTTTAAACTTTAATAGATTATTGTATTAGAAAAATATTCAACTTCCGCTTTTAGTTTGAGAGGATTCACTTATTGCCAGATTTATTGGTTTGAGATTCTTTTATTTTTGAGCTGGTATTCGATTTCTTTATATCCTAGACTAATCCTTTAAAATGTGTTCGACACCTCGCAATTTTTTGGAAGACATTAAAATCTAAATTTGCAGTATTCTGAAGGAATAGGGAAGAATTCATAATATCCAAATATTGGACAAAGTAACCTCCAAAAAGCTAAGGTACCACAATTATGTAGACATACCTGGTTAGCCCAATGCGATGCGACAGCAGGAAATCCAGGAGAAAACCTCGCCCTCCATACAAAAACAGCACGACACTATAGTAATGGTGCTCCTTTCTCCAATTATCTTAGATCTAGTATTAAATTCTGAGACGAAACGTTAGAAGAATGACACTTGCAACAGCGAGAACTTCAATATATAGTCCATCACAAGTAGAGTTGGGCATCAAGATACAGGAGTCGCTTTCACATCATGGAAATTATTGTGAAATCACCTGAAAGAGAAATTGTGGTTACCTTGGCACAAGTTATAAATGATAAATTACTTTACAAAATGCGATTCGTTGTCCTATTTTATATCGATTTCTGTGGAAAGTTTTATGCTTAATGAATATTTCCCATCGCGAATAAGTTTTGAAGCAATTATGGTCATTCAGCGAGGTTCTAATTTCTCATTAATCTATGCAGCCAAAAGTGCTGTTAATAGAATTGACAGTAACAAAAATTCTATCCTTGAGTCGCTTTATAATCAAAGAAAGTGATTTTTTATGGCAAGAGGACTAGAATTAGATGAACTCCGTCAAACAATGATGCACTATCTACGCTACATACGCAAAAGATTATCATTAAAATATGTGAACGCCTCATTACATAGCAGAACACACGAGTTTGCCTTAACATTATAGCTTTACGCTTTTCTCATTTTGGGTAAAATGAAGGAACGTCCCTTAATCAGCTTTCATTAATGTTACAATCGAAAGATTTCGGTACAAATACGTTTTAAAAGTTTTTTCATAAAACACTGACAGACCTTGCAAGTATCCGGGTTTTTCCCGTAGTTCAATAAAAATTCTCGTTAACATTTTTAAAAAATACCAGAGAAGTTGCAATTCCAACCTAAAAATTATATGTGTGCCGAATTTGGTAGCATTAGGTCAAATGGTCCGTTTTGTAGAATGTCAACACACACATTCACCTTTATTAGTAGCGATGCAGAAATTAACACGCAAATTTGAATTTTGGGTTGTATCAAATTCCTAATACAAGAACTTAAACGACTGTTTTATTGCGCGAAAAACGTGCAATTTTTTTAATTTTTATTTTGCTTAAAAATAACAAATGTTTTCGAAGTGCAAGAGACTGGAAATGAGCTATAGTCGAGTTCCGGAAGATTTTACAGTGTTTTTATTTTACACTTAAATTGAATTACAATCATACTATATTCGTTGAAATGAGTAAGTAAAAGAAAGTTAATAAGGCAAACTACCGAATATCTGCAACACTATAAAGGTGCATTTTAACACTAACAGAAATATGGAATCGAGCATTAAAATTAATAGAATCTTAGTCTAACAATGAAATTTTGAAATTTTTCAAATGTGCCATTTTCCGTAAAAATAAATTTCGAAATGTTTGTCTTGTATATATATATATATATATAGACGTTTAATATACGTAACCATATGTGTAAAACACATCACGAACAATTCCATTTTGGTGAGATTTTTTTTATGAATGAAGTCTAGTTTACAAGAACTGAAGTTCTAGGCTGCTTTTGTCGCAATAAAGTAACATCGAGGTTTTCCCAATTGAATTTCACATTAAATTTGACTAAAAATGAGCTATATGATACTGCCATTATGTTTTACAGCAAGCCATTTCCATAAAACCAATAGCCTTTCGCACATTTCAAATTGGTTCATTTATCTAATAAATAATAGCGTCATTTATATAATATTGGCTTATTCAATAGTAGTATACATTCTGCTACATATTTCTTAAGATTTTAAATAATTAAAATAATCTTTTTTTCAAATATTCGATACATAAAAAATTGTATACATAAATTAATTACAGTTCATTTTTGTACTTACGCGAACTCAAGACAACTAAATAACTTACCCATTATTATTGAATTCAGAATCAGTGATAAGCAGTTCTTGAAAAAGAACTGAATATTTTTTGTTTCTTTGAATATGGCCCCAAAGAACTGCAGACAGATAAAATATTTCATTTTTATTAGACATTAATAGTCTACACAATTTACCCAGTTTAACAGAAATCAGAACCATTTATATACATATAAACGGAATCTTATAACACACGCAACAATAAAATGATAAATTCTTTGAGTTTTTATCAATTTATAGGAATCTAGAAATTTCTTATAAAGCGTCCTCTTCTTCCAAAGATTCTTGCGAGGTGGCTGTTCAGCTAGCGCGTTCGAAATAGAGTACGAGCTATTCTCTAAAAGTTGTTCACTTTTTGAAAAGGATTCAAAAATATTTATCCAAATTCGAACCCGAAAAACGCATACTCTATAAATATAAATATTATTTAAAAAAAGCAATTATCACGACAAATATAAAAATAAATGGGTCGTCTTTCGTAGAAAATTATGATAAGGTGAAACAAATTTGACCTATCATTCATTCAATCAGCAATTATAGGTTATTACTTTATATGCTATAAGCGGGATTTTCGCTTGAGAAGCATCAAAAACATGATGATCCAATAGCATAGGAATCAATGACGGTACAGCATGATATTGTTTGGCTCCGAATCCGAGCTAATTTTTGATGATTCTCTCGGATATAGCTTCTTTAGAAACTGAAAATATCCGGTTATCTACACTTCTGACCATTCAAATTGCAAGACCAGGATGGAAATAGCCGGTTATCTACAAAGCTGACCATTAAAATTGCAAGATCAGGATGGAATGATCTGATGAACATCAAAATCATATGGAAGGAAGAAGAGGTTGGGATATGCAAATGATTAGCATTTCATCGCATTTAGATGACGCGAGGGTGAAACGACATCTGAAGCCACTGCATAAAAGAAAAATTGTGAAGGGGGTTTCTCATTCAGAAAGCGCTTTGTAAGGGTGGAATTTGCTCAGAATATCGTGTTATCCATTGAATAGTAATAGTAATAGTAGTAGTAGTAGTAGTAGTAATAATAATAATTATTATTATTATTATAATTAAGTTTTTACTAGTAAGTCGAACTTCGGTAGAAGCAGGATCTTTGCTTATCGACAGCGTGGATTATCTCTCCATGATAGCGACGGTCACAATTCTTCTTGTGTACAGCCGACACTACAATATATACATATGACAGAATTACAATATTAAGTGGCCAAATTTTTTTAATTGAATTCCTACTTGTTTTCTTATATTATTTATGATCGGGTGTCGCGTCAGTAATCTCGGAGCTTGGCGACAAACTTGATGATCATTTGGCGATGTGGTGACGGATTTGGCAAATTTAGCGACCAAATAGAAATTACCGGACACATTTAATTAATATTTTTAAAAAACTGCATTAACCACAAGTATCATACACTACAAGTTTTAAAAAATGTATTTTAACTTGAGAGGATGAATAAAAAGTATTTTATTAACGATTAAAAATTTGAACAAGATATACATGGAGAGTGTGAACTCATAGTAGGAATTGAAAAAAATAATATGAAGTATATTTAAATGTTGATAATATCACAAATATACTTGAAATGCCCTAAAAATTAAATCATCATTTGAATCGATATTAATATTAAGAAGTTCATAGAGTTTACGAATAAAAATATTTTTTCATATGAATTACTAATTATATAGATAAATAAAAATTTCGTTAATTAGAATTTCCATTGTTTGCTTAAGTGCTTTTGGATAAACATTTCTCAACCAATTTTTTTTATTACATTTTGCATCGTCTTTCCTACTTTCTTATAAAAAATGTCTTGGGTTGACAAGGCATAAAATAATTAATACCTGAAATTATATCACTGACGAAAAAACCAAATAAAAGAAACAGATTTAAACCAAAGGTATCTTCAATGAAATATGTCTATTTTATATATACTAGCCGCCTTTGGCGACCAGCCGGTTCGCCAATCTTAATGTTCGTTTAAATTTTAATAATTAAATATTTTACGCAATTCCAACTTTAATAGATTCTTAATCAAAATATTTTAAAACTTCAAATTTTGATAGTCATATAATTCACTCATAATATTATAAAGGCCTTCAGTCATAACGTAACATGTATCTCTAATTTTCTGTTACCTCTCGTAGAATTTATACTTTAAATTATAGTGGAAATAATTAATCTACAATTAATATAATAATATTTTTTACTGAAATAAAGCATTTTTTTTATAATATGATTACTGATAACATATTCACTGAGCGTTTAAACTTTATGGGCACTAAAGAATATCTTTCTTAATTTATGTAATATCTCAAGAATTTGTCAACGAAATTTTCACAGATTCATCATGAGCAGATGGATAAATTAACAAAGTTTAATTTTAAATGCATCAAACACTATGAAAATAAACAGAATCGTTTAGAATAATCTGCCGAAAACAGGTTAAAAAAAACTACTTAAAAAACGATATACTTAAAACTATAAGCATATACAAGAAATATATAAATAACATAAATACAATTTAATTACAAAAGCATGCAACAAACCTAAAAATAATTTAAATCATCCTTTGATAATGGTTGTCATGTCAACAATCAGAACACAATGCGCATGCGTGAATTTTCAACGCCATTTACGATAACGCAAATGCGTGAATTTTTCTACGCCAGTTGGGGTAACGCTGTGGAGATTAGAAATTTTTAATTTACTTTATTCTGTGTTATTTTAATTCAAAAGTACTTCAGAATGAATCTGAAAGATGGATTAATTAGCAATGTTTAATTTTAAATGCATAAAACATTAAGAAAATAAACAGAATCTTTTGAAATAATCAGCCGAAAAATGTTAACCCTAGCCTCATTAATGTTAGGGAAAAAAAAACTGAAGCCTTACTCATTTGGCGGTGGGGAAAATGGAAGATTTTTTGGGCGGGAAAGTTAGTTTTTAATTAATAATTAAAATTATAATTAAAAATTCAAAAAAAGGGACCCCAGGTGCACATTACCGACCTCTAAGGTATACATGTACCAAATTTAGTAGCGGTAGGTCAAATAACCTGGCCTGTAGAGCGTCAACACACACACACACACACATTGAGCTTTATTTATAAGTATAGATATAGATATAGAAGTATAGATTAAATCAGTGCATAAAGTTATCAAATGTTTTTAGGCATAATGAATGCATCTCATATTTCTTATATAAATTCTCTATATGCTAATTCCTTCTAAGATCGAATAACATAAATCGTAACATCGATCGTAAATTCTGTGTAGTATTCTACTGGCATAAAGTATAGTTAAAACTTTTATGTTTATTTTCATCAAATTGTTATTTAAATCATTTTTCTTGCTTCTTCCCCTTGAAGACAGAATTTTACACAGAGGTTAATTATAAACATCGAATTTGCTTTAGCTGTTTACTGTTTTCTTTTAAACAAATGCAAGTTAGAATATTATTGAAATACATTTTCTCACAAAAAATAATATTGAATTAATAAGTACGTTTCGAATCATTTTCTGTTTATAGAATGCACACTCACTCAGAGAGATGCATACACTCACTCAGAGAAGACGCATACACTCACTTTCCTCAGGAAGAAAATCATTATTTATAATTCCCAATTTAAAAACGCATGCAATGTTTCTTGTTACATTTAACACTATCAATACTGGAATTCCACTACATCCATTCAATGAAACTAATGTGGGTTCTCAATATGCTGCATATGATTTCGGAATTTCCTCTGCATCACATTACGTGTGACTGACTAAATACTCAAGGCATGTACTTTGTTCTTTAGAGACTCTCGCCCAGATATATTTGAAGGAACAGGAAAGTTTCCTGAGAACTTTCAAAGGATGCCCAAGCATATATTTGCTTAACATACATAACTAAGCGGTTTCTTCTTTTGAATATCAGTCTCTTAACACCACGGATTGCAATTTTAAGAATGTTAGAGATTTTTTTCTTATCAAACATACCAGTGTAGTATTAGGAATAATATTACAAAGAATAACCAGAAAATATGTCCTGTATAAAAAATTACGAAAAAGGTAAAGATTGTTAAAACATTCTTATTGCATGAGAAAATACAAGCTAAGTTTATCTTTCAACATACCATCATTATAGAAATATGTATCTTAATGCGTCGCAAGCTTTTGTATGTCTCGTCGTAGAAAGACGCTGCCAGCAATGATAAAAAAGTGAACAATAATTTAGAAAAAAAGTATTGACAGAGTCGAAATGGTGAATATTTGGTTTTATTTAATATTCTCTTCAAATTTTATATGCAAAACATCATCAGTCACAGACGTTTATCCACTTCTTTCTTCACTATGGACATTTTTATCTCCTGCATTGAAGTTTCATTGCAATTTTCTAGCCATCTAGCCATCTAAAAACTTTAAAAAATTGCCTGTGAATTTCAATTGGTTTAATGTTTCTGCATTAAAAATCTGACTGATAAAAAGTAAATCGTATGCTACGGAATATTAATTTTTTTTTCTTTTTTTACGTTTTAAATGCTTATCAAGTAGCCAACACTGTACACTGCGATCTATAAATGACTTCTGCTGTTCAACAATGAGTCATAAAAATGGATGCGCTTATATAAGATCAAGAATACATCGCTTTTCTTGTAGAAGCTGAAAATGGAATTCAATGTCTGCATATCCCTTGTATAAATTGGGAAATACATATTATACTACATTCTATTTTTAGTATTTAACCGCCAAACCTTTTATAAATGGTATAGAAAATAATCGCTCAAAAATCGTATCTCTCTCTGAAGAAAAGTCTATGCATGCCAGTTTTAAGAAGTCTAAAATGCCCATATAAAATTAAGCTGATACTTCTAAGCTTTGTTATAATCTTAATATCATTTTTCCACTCATCAAATAAAAAACAATTAATTGACTTCATTAAAATATTTTTTTTTATTTTTAAAAGGAATTTGAATTTAAATATTTTAATTTACATTCTTTAAAAATTATATGTTAATAACAAAATTTGGAGAACAGTTACTTCTTTTCTTTCATATTCTATGAAATAAAACATTAGTCATATTCTTTGAAATAAAGCGTTATTCTTTTTCAGTAATGAAGAAAGGCTTTCAATTTACACTGCAAACTTTTTTACCACTCTATCCATTAATGTATTGTAATGAGTGTTGCCAAACAATGCCAGTTAATTCTATTGATTTTTGTCATTTAATCACGAGATTTATTTGTCTGTATGAAACAAAGCTGATAAGAATTTCTTGGTCCATCTTTTAAAAGAAGAAGAGTATCAACTGAAAAATTGGTATTCAGAAAAGGGAAAGACATCATTTCACCTTTGTATTTTTTTTAATTTCTAGTGTATCTCAATTAGAAAGATTATTTTCAAAGGGATTTTTAGATTACATGAGAAATCCTTTTAAAATATTTTAGCAACTTTCGCTCTCAAATACGCTTCGATTATAATCATTTGAAATAATAATAGATCGGGAAGAGAGTCAAGATGCTCTTGCCACTTCAAATATAATATGAAAATATAAAATATACCTACCTACTCTAAAATCATAGAATCGTACCTATTATTTAGCTTAATAATGAGAGACTAGTGAAATTCTATTTTTTAAGTTTTCAAGACAAAAAAAATGACAGGTGAAGTTCTGAAGGTAATATTTAATGCAAACTGGTATTTTCATAATTTCTAAAATTTATTATATTTAATCGTTGGAACAAACTATATTATTCTGGGCTGTTTCATGATCGTTTAGTACGAACAAATATATTTCAAATGAAAACATAAACACGGGCATTAAGTAAAATGCATAAAATTTGAATTGGATTTCAAAAACTGTATGGAATGATTAGCTTTTAGGTACTATAATGGATTTTCCTAGAAATTGGTAGAAAAAAATATTACCAATAAATTTGAATCGCTTGGTTCGAAAAATACAAAATTCAAGTCAGTATCGAATCAGGATTTTTTATAAGAACCAAATCTATATTATTACTGATTACTTCAGATTTCACTGCTATTAAGTCCGTAAAGATAACGGGTTCGTCTCTAGTGGGTGTATGGCGTGAAAATAATCAGCAGGCCTTAGTAGAAAAAAAAACATTGACGTTTATTAAACACGAAGACGACAAATATGTACTGCTGAGAAGAATGCACAGCAGCACACTACAACAGACAAGAAAAAATCGACCACAGCACACAAAGCGGTCAGACAGAATTCAGCAGGAGAGGGGAACCTCGAACCTACGGTCTCACCAAACAGCTGAAATTCTCCACTGCCTCCTCGCTGTAGCTGTATCCAATTGTCGATCACTACTACACGACACGACACGACGCTGCTTTTACAATAACCGCCTGCACTCGGCACACAGCTTAGTTCAGCAATAGCTTGGGTTCGATACAAAGCTGGCACTCCGCCGTTAACCTCTTGAAGACTAGATACGTGACTACGACTCCAACTGCGATTCCCTGCAGCTTGAGACTGCTGTCCTTTTATAGATCCCGGGAGGCTGGCCGAGAACCTTCTGGGCCAATTAGGCGTATCTCAGTTCCTATTGGATGGATCGTTAAAATTCTCGAAGTTTCCAGCATTATCTATTTTGTCGCCAAATTCGTTGCCATGTCGCGAAATGGTCACCAAGCTCTGGTATTACTGTCTCGGCTCCCGAGCAACATCCATTACAGATTATTGTAAATCGGTCATTCCCGTGATAGAACTAACCGTACTGAGAAGCAGCATTATAGGCTTGTGACAATATCTTACTCTATCATAGACTGGGAAAAAACATATAACTAGAGTTTTGATATTTCGAAGTCAAATATATAAAAAGCAGAGAACGAATTGAAAATGCATTTTTTATATTTTATTTCATTTCCTCCTTTTTGGAGCATTGAAATGAAAAGGCAAAAGATTGGAGGAATATATTTAATTCGTTTTAACTTCCAGACTGTTTAGGTGTTCTGGGCCAAGAAGCGGAAGAAGGATGAAAAGATAATAATTCTTTTTTGAGAAGATAGCGAACATTGAATTTTAGTTTCCAGAAAAATCGATTTCAGCCATCAAAAGTCAAAGATGTTTCAAAACAGACTTTAAAGATAAGAAATAGAAAAGAATATGAATACCAAAGATCTAAAAGAATTTTTTTTAAAATTGAATCAAAGATTTGCTATAAAAAGACAAAATTTGCATCGAGATCTAAATACTTTTTTTTCAAATATAATATACTTTGTTGTAAAAGTTAAAAAAAAAATTTTTTTAGTTATTATTAGTTTGCTATTGTTTCTACTTAACTTGCTAATATTTATTACTTCTTGCTACTTCTTACTCTTTTCTCTCAACTTCTTACTAAAGCTAACTCCTTCATCTCTTGTAAAGTAAATTTGCATCATATTTTATGACAAAACATTATCGTACACATATAAAAATTATCTTAAGCATGGTAATTTAAATTTGTCTCTTTTAATAATCAGAGAGAATATATGTGGTGATGTACAAGAAAGTTCACTTGCATTGTTATGTATGCATTTATCCATTATGCACATTTTTACATGTGATTCATTCATTTTTGAGTACACAATTTTGAAAAATATGCACCAAGAAGCAATTATTTTTTTAAATTTTAATTGTAGTATTAATGATGTGTTGTTGGGACTTATGGCATTTTACAAACCCGCTAACAGTTATCTGTCAGCGATTAAAGCCGAGTAAGCGTCTCTTGTTTGTTTAGTAGCACCAACTAGGGTCAAGAGTGCGACTTAGCTATTTAATGCGTCACGTTCGCGTTTATAATCCCTTTTTACAGGGAGGCAAATTCACACACTCCACAAATAGAGCACAGAAGAAGCAGAACCATGCCCAAACCTGGACTCGAACCCAGGACGCCCAGATCATGGGGAAGACACACTACCCCTATGCGAGGACGCTACCAGTTTTAATAATTTATGTTTTATGCAAAGTTTTCGACGATTTAAAGTAGATTATAAATATTTCATTACATTTTATATCTGTATTACACATTAATATTACTACATTATTTATTACATAATTTTTACATTACATTTAATAATACATATCTTTTAATATTAGACTACATTATATAAAATTTTCTTTATTTATATAATGTCCTAAACATAGCAATGCTAAGATATTCTTCTTATTCAATGCATATCAAATTGAATCTCTTCTGAAAATTGTCGTGAAAATGAAAAAAGGAAAGTGTGAATTTTAAATTTTATTTCTTAGCCCTTTTTTTTTAAATAAACAACGGAAGCTGATGACAGCTTTGATAGTTTTTCTTTCCTCTCAAACAAAATTTCTGCAAGCTTTCAATAATTTTAGTTCCATGATTAAAAAAAAGCTTCTTTTTAATTAGTTTTCGTTCACCATAGCAAAATAAGTTCTAAATTTGTTTTTACTCAATATTCATATAACAGTTTTCTCATCTGGGAAAAAAAGCTAGGCAAATAATGAAGGTACTCGGTTTTTATATTCTTTGTCAGGAAAAAGAGATAGTAGATTATTTTATGTTGTCGAATTTAGAAAACGTCAGACAAAGATAATGAACATCACTTTTCACATATAATTCTACACCCATTTATATAATGATGTCACTATATTATAAACTGTAATGTCAGTAAAACAATTCACTGTTTCATTTTACATTTTTTACAATTTATTTCCGTATTCCTAATGCAAATCTTACAAACTTTCAACAGAATCGTTTTTCCTTTGCTTTAACCGATGGGGGAAAAACGAGAAATTAAATAATATAAAAAATGCAGACAGTCTAAATTTCAGTCCAACAGTGAAAATTATTACTGAAAATCACGTAAAAAAATATTTTTTTAAAAAGTTTACTGACATTCAGAAACATTTGCCAAACAACTAAATTGTTATCACTGAAAACATTTTTTTTTTCAATTTTTAAAATAGATACTGAAATGAAGGTTGTGTAATCATATTTCCAAGCGACATAGCGAGAAAACGTCGAAATTTAATGTAATTATTAGTTAATTAAGATTTTAAAAACGTCCGACTTGCATATTCCCATCCTCCAAAATGTATTTGCTCCAAAGTTTGATAACTATATAACTATAGGCCAAACAATCTTTCCTGTGCAGAGCTAAGAAACATACACACTCACATGCACTCCTTTCTATTATTAATAAATATAGTGATTAGTTAAATTGATTGAGCTTTATACAACCTGTTTGGTTCATCTCTACAGAAATTTCGATTTTGCTTCATTAAATGAAATTCTTCACAACTAGTGGAACAAGTTTAAATATGAAATTAAACTAAATGGATTTTTTTATATATACTAGCCGCCTTTGGCGAACAGCAGGTTCACCAATCTTAATGTCCGTTTAAATTTTAATAATTAAATATTTTACGTAATTCCTATTTTAATAGATTCTTCATCAAAATATTTTAAAATTTCAAGTTTTGATAGTCATATAATTCACTCATAATATTATAAAGGCCTTCAGTCATAACGTAATATGTATCTCTCTAATTTTCCGTTACCTCTCGTAGAATTTATACTTTAAATTAAAGTGGAAAGAATTAATCTGCAATTAATATAATAATATTTTTACTGAAACAAAGCGTTTTTTTATGATAGGATTACTGATAATAGAGTCACTGAGTGTTTAAACTTTATGGGCACTAAAGAATATCTTTCTTAATTTATGTTATATCTCAAGAATTTGTCAAAAAAATTTTCTCAGATTCATCATGAACAGATCGATTAATTAACAAAGTTTAATTTTAAATGCATCAAACACTATGAAAATAAACAGAATCGTTTAGAATAATCGGCCGAAAACAGGTTAAAAAAAACTACTGAAAAAAACTATGTACTTAAAACTATAAGCATATACAAAAAATTAATAACTAACATGAATACAATTTAATTACAAAAGCATACAACGAAGCTAAAAATGATTTAAATCAAGTCTGCATCCGTTGATAATAGTTGTCAACAATCAGAACACAATGCGCATGCGTGAATTTTCAACGCCAGTTACGGTAACGCAAATACGTGAATTTTTCTACCCCAGTTGGGGTAAAGCTATGCCGATTAGAAATTTTTAATTTCCTTTATTCTGCGTAATTTTAATTCAAAAGTACTTCAAAATGAATCTGAAAGATCGATTAATTAACAAGGCTTAATTTTAAATGCATAAAGCATTAAGAAAATAAACAGAATCGTTTGAAATAATCGGCCGAAAAATGTTAGCCCTAGCCTTATTACTGTTGGGGGAAAAAACTGAAACCTTACTCATTTGGCATTGGGGAAAATAAAAAGATTTTTGGCGGGAAAATTAGTTTTTAATTAATAATTAAAATTCTAATTAAAAATTCAAAAAAAGGGACAACAGGTGTACATTCCCGACCTCTAAGGTATACATGTACCAAATTTGGTAGTTGTAGGACAAACGGTCTGACCTGTAGAGCGCCAAAACACACACACACACACACACACACATGGAGCTTTATTTAAGTATAGATTATACAACCTGACTGTCTAACTTCTGGAAAAATTTATTATATATTTAAAAATATTTTTAAATTTTACAACAGTTTCTATTGTCATATTTCAAAATTTTCTTAATATATAAATGAAAATTTGAGAAATAGGAAAAGCACCGTACAGTATTCTTACATTAAGTTCAGAACTGAGCTAAAGAAGTAGATTTCTGTATAAAGCACTTTAGCCTGGTTCGAAATTTACAAGAATAAGCATGCGAAGAAGAAAATATCTTCAGTTTCTTCCTTATTCAGAGGCGTTGGAGAATAGAATTTAATCCAGACTTGCTTGAATGAGTGCGAAGCGGAAAAATTGCTCTTTATTCTTAAAATCCTTTTACGATATGCTCTTATAGCTAGGATGCTCCAAAAATTGAAAAGAGAGAGGGGTAAATGGTGTCTTTTATTTCCCAAGCTAGAAATTTTCTAAGGGATTTTTCTTCTGTCCTGAGCTAGATGAGGAAGTTCATAATAGCTCTGTTGTTTGGAGACAAATAAATCCTGTGATTGGATAAAAACGGAGCAGAAGTTTACTGCCATTGTTTGGCAACACTCATTAGATGCCATTAGTGGACGGATCCATGGGTGAGATTCCAGTTTAAACTGAAAGCTTTTGTTCATATTTAATAAAAAAAATTCGTATTATTTCTAGGAATGCGGAAACATTTCACGGAAGAATGGTGGTCTGGCTTTCTTCTACAACACAAATAACTAGAAAATAATTTTTCTTGATGTCCTGTCATCTATTAGATGAATTCGAAATATTTTCAGGGATTAAAATAAGCCCACTTTTAGAAAAAAATTGCACCTTTTCCAAGATGATATTCTAAAGAATATTCGTTCAAAACAGTATAAAACTAGAAATGAACTTAATTTCTAGCAAATATGACAAATATAAGTTGTTATTTTCGAAGTATTATTAAAATATTCTTTGTAATGTTCTATTTATTAAAAATAAAATTGAAATATGAATGAAATTGAAAACTGTGGAAGTGGCTTAAAAACGTAAATTATTTTTGAGGGTTTAGTTTCTTCCTATATGTTTAATAAAATTTATAATTCAATTAATCCATTTATAGTGATTTAATGTTGTTTTAAATTTAAAAAAAATAGTTTTCCCTTTCCAAAAAAAAATATGTTTCAGTGCTTATCTGATCCATTTTTGAAACTATCATTTTAATTTAATACACATTTCTTGACACATTTTTTTGTACACGCAATAAATTCACATTGTAATTTTTTGAATAAAAATCAGTTTATTAAAATTATCGCAGCTTTTTTGAGCGAAGCAGTATTCAAAACGCTTTGAAGTGAAGCGTTTCTATTAAAACATTACCTATTATTTAAGAAGCATTTGATAGGCGTTAAAAATTCTTCTTGAATACTATTGGCTTTTACAAACAGATTTTAGGTTAATACACACGTTTGCCGCATTTTTTTTTTTTTTTTTTTTGTACAAACAATGAATTTGCAATATGAAATTTATTTAAAGAATTCCAACTTATTAAAATTATCACAACATTTTCGAGTAAAGGTTTCAAATGTATATATATATATATATATATATATATATGTAATGATATTTTAATTCTAATTTCAATTTAGTTAATTTCCAAGATTTTATCTTAATTTAGCCCATAGTAACTTCATTCTAAAAATATTCTCTTCTTTCATGATCTAATTCCATTTTCGGTTTAATTAATACCTTTATAAAAATAATGCTCCCCTACGTATCAAATGAAAGTGATACTTTCGTTGTCCTTGGCAGAGGTCAACACATGTATTCCATCGGCATGTGGCGGGAAATCATTTGTTCCTCCTCTTTCTTACCTCTGCTTTTGTGCCGCGCTGCACCTGCTTGTAAATAAATTGCTTTCCTGAGATGGATATTAAAGAGAGAATAAAACGAAATTAAAAATACAACGTCTCGTCTATGTCCTCAAACCTGCATTCTGCTTCAACCAAAATAATGTTACATACATGCGTGTGTGTATGAATGGGTGGGTGTGTCTTGTTTCAGAGTTGAATTGAGAACACACTGTTTTTAATACTAAAGAAATTAATACTGAGCTATTGTTTTTCTTTATAACAATATATTAAATTTTAATACACTAATTTAATATATTTTCATTTATTATTCTGTCATATATTAAATTTTCATAAAAGAATAATGTGGAAATCTTAACTGCCAAATTATTTGCATCTTTGTTCTCTATCTATCCTCCAAGTTTTTACCATGAATTCGGAATCACTCTATACATTCCTTATTAATATAAATGCATGAAAAACCACTTATATGTTTGAACATGTTAGTCGCCAGAGGCTGAGAATATGGTGAAGATATCTAGACAATAATGCGAAACGTGTAATGCATATAGTTGCTACGGACCAGTGAATTTGGTTTGAATTTATAAGTTGTCATATATTAAATTTTAATGAAAGAATAGTACGGAAATCTTAACCGTCAAAATGTTTTGCCTGACATGATTGCTGTATGGCTTCAAGCAAAACCAAGGAAAAGTTGAAAAACCTTTTATTCCTTTAATTAGATTTTTAACCATTTTGATCTAACGTTTATCTAAATGCACACTCTTTTATGCTCTGCTGAATCGAGACGTTTTTTCTCGCTATTTCACTTTCAACATTTAAGCATGAATTCATTGTGTTTTACTTTAATAATTTAATAGGAAATAATTGACGTTCAATGAATAATAATTTTTTGCAAGCATATATTTTGAATAACGTAATTTTAACCTGTATTTGGAGATATGAATTTCCTCACTTGGCCAGAGACATAGAGTTAAAATGACTTATTATGACATTGTTATTTATTTATTGCCTTTTATAAACAGCATTGGAATTTATTTTTGAAACACAATACATTCTGGAAACCATGTAGTTATCAAAAATATTAATATTAAAAATGTTAAATTTTATAACATTAAATATTAGAGAGATGTCATGAGAAAAACCTAAACGATCTTTTAATATTTACTTCGTTTAAATAATACGTAATGCCACTAATGTTAATAACTGTTATTATTTAACAAACAAAGTGAAAAATACAATATTTTAAAATATTATTTTAAGAATATTTCTTTATTCTTTTTGCGTTATTCAAATTAAAAGAAGTTTCTGAAACATGAAGTCAACGACTCCTTAAATAACAACAAAAACTTTGAAAAAGAATAACTCAGTTATAGCCACGTGTTCAAACTTCAGATTCTGCTAACATACTGCTGAAAGAACAACTGGAAGGTACTGAGCAGATGACTGTTTTCAAGAACAAAATACTACGTGATAGAGCCAATGGACAACGCGGATTAAATTAGGTATATATTTCCTACATCTAATCAGAAAGTGAAAATTAACGTAACGTAAGTACATTAGGAGAGATTAATAGAAAGAAACAGAATAATTCATAGCTAATGAAGGCTGAATTGGTCGCAATAATATATGCCCTTCAAGTGATTTCGACTTCCTGTTCTCGCAATTTTTACATTTATACCGACAATATGAGTGCTTTGGAGTCTCTTTCGAATTTTAGTTATCGAATACATCCAATTGCTTTAGATATCTTGGTTTTTTTCGCACCCTCGAAAACAGAAATTGTAAAATTTTGGTTTGTTGGGTTTCGAGTCATGTCGGAATATCGGGAAATGACAGAGCTGATGCTGCAGCAAAAGCGGCAAGCTCTCTTCTACAGCGAGAGCGTCCTCATAGCGATGTAAAGACATTTTTTTGCTCTCCGTGTCTGCATGTTGCGGCAATCATCTTGGGATCAGCAGACTTCCAACAAGCTGCATTCGCTCGGGACAATGATTCATTTCTGGCCTACCATCCCAATGCGTGGGTTCGATATTAAATGAACTGCTCTGCAGTGGTCATTCGCGCTGCAGCCATAAACACCTTTTATTTGGCGAATCATGTCCAAAATGCACGACATGCCATACAGTTTTAAGTGTACGTCATATTTAAATTGATTGTCCTGTTTTTAATAATCAACGGTTACGGTTTTTTAATTCAGTTTTCATAGACACCCGTGAGTTAGTGGGTGACAATCTTCATCCTGATATTTTTAAATTTTTACATACCATTGGTTTGTTGAATTTTATTTATGTTTAATATGCAACTTTAAAAAATCTTATGTCGCATATTAATGCAATTGTACTTTAAGTATTTAAAGTGTCGTTTTAATACTTATGGATTAATTTTATAATCATGCTTTTACCTAATTTAACTAGCCATTTAATATCATTGAATTTAATTTTTACCATTTGCGTGGCGCAGCATGGCCAGATTTGGCTTTTGTGCCCAAAAACTTAACCAACCAACCAAAGCTAAAGTAGGTAGGTGACTACGTTGAAAAGACAATTTTTTTTTGTGAAATTATGATATTTTTTATTTCATATTCTTAATGTTTGAAAAGGTATCTTTATAACGCGTTAGAATTTTGTTTCAAAATTTATTTTGGGGGAAGGTACATTGATTTTTATTTTTGCATTTGCATACATTTTAATGCCATTTTATATCTTTAGATGCATTTTTTATAAAACTTTTATTTTCGATATTATTTTCTTAGAAAAACCTTATAAATCAAAATCTATTGAGTATTCTTTATTCAAATTATGTATAGTCATATCACTGACTCTCCGACCCGTCCGAAGGCAGACGGATAAATAAGACTGAATAACACGAATAAATAACACTAGTGGGGACTGTATTTCAGTCCTAAGGGCCATCACCGGCCACGGTACAGCCCTTCCTGAAGGAAGTATGTCCCGTCATCGAAGGGAGCAGCCAGATCTCCCACCATTTTATACACAAAATGTGTACCCTCCAGGATGGCGAGATCCAACCACTACACCGGAAGCATCTCATTCTCATTTCGAGGTGCCCACCGGGGCTTCAAATTATGTATAATGATTTCTCAATATGTTCTGTTTTCTGAACTGGAGAATAAATAATCTATTAATTACAAATTTTTTATAATTGTTTTAGTGCTTCACAATGTGAAAAAATAGAAAATTTGAAGAAAGAATTAAACCATAACTTATTTTTTTTAGTTCAGAAACTAGATAATGCATTTCCTAAGCTATCTGCCAAATTTTAAGCAAATTATTTGATACATATCTAAATTAGAAGATTTTATCTTTATACTTCTTTTTATCCAAAAAGGGTCTTTTTTTCCAATCTGTAAAAAACACTTTTGTCACTTAATGTATATTTTGGTTTCATAGATGTTCGTGCAATCATTTTTATGCAGAAATTCAAAAATATAACTATTTTGAACTTTTTTTCAAAACATTTATCAAGAATGTAGTGACAAACATTAAACTATTTTATTAAACACACACACACACACACACACACACACACACACACATATATATATATATATATATATATATATATATTAACTCCACACTTAAAAAAGACAATTCCGCATATTGAGCAGAAACTTAGCAATTAAATGAACGAATCGAAGTAATAACAATCAAGTTGTTATTTAACTATACATATTTCCTGAAGCATTTGATGCATTAAACGTAGAAAATTCTTAGTGTTTAGATTTAAAGAATGTAAAACAGATTGAAGAATTCTTAGTGTTTAACTCATTGATCGACGACGATCTGTAACTAGTATCTAATTGAAAACAGTAGCGCTTGAAAATACAAGAACGACTTTCTACATTCTAGCATGTTGAAATAATAAAGTTTAACAATACAAATGAATCGGCATTAATCAAATAATAGATTAGGATTTGTCTATAAAAAGCATTAAAATTTTAAAGTGCAATTATTGCATTTAAAAAAACTGGGGCTTATTGAGAAAAAAAATTAATACTTTTATGTCACAGAAAATAGTGGTGAATGTTATAAAAGAAACACGATTTTTTATATATACATGTTGGAAATCTGTGAAGTTGTTGCAATTCTTCAAATAATTTGTGCTTTAATGCTCCATCATCTTTGTTTCGAAATGACACTAATTAAGACGATTATTATTGAATTCTATTTTCAAAATTCATGTAAAATCGTCGCAATGAGTCAATTAATTAAGAAATAAACAAAATAAAATATTTTAATTTCCACTCAGTGGAAACCTAACATCTAATTAGAAATAAGAATATTGTCCTCTATTATTAGAATATTTTAAACAATTTTAATGTTGTCGTTTCTGAGCCAGCATTTCTGATATTTCTTCCAATTATTTAAATGATTTTATTCCAATATTCCCAAATTATCAGAACTTTCTGGACAAACCATCATCTTCTATTATTACGATATTATTTTATTCTGTCAATATAAATACTGGAATAACCGCAATGAGTTCGGTAATTAAGAAATAAACAAAAAAATGTATTCCTCTAAAAAGACTGGTAAAAACTGGAAAAAAGGTCAGTCATTTAATTTTGGTAAAGAGGAAAATTCCACATAACCGAGTCAGGCATTATTGAAAATTTTTTAAAAATCAAATTTAAATTCCTTGACTACGATTTCCAAAGACCGATTTAATGATGTAGTCTAAGAAGAATATTATTATTACTTCTTTGTAGTTGCAGGCTTTTATTTATTTTCTTATATTTAGAGAGAAAGGCTTATAATAAATGGATGTTAAATTACTCTATATTAATTTAAAAATATGATTGATTTCTATTTCTATACCAACAATATCAGTAATTATATCTAAATGCATTTTTCTTCTGATTTAAACTGTTTTCAAGTTGTTAATGGAACAGAGATCAGAGACTAGTTCAAAATGGAAGATAATCTTTATTCATTTCTCAAATCAGTAACCATGGGAATGTAAATTTTAGTTGAAAAATCCATTTATTGTAAATTATTAATCACTAATATATTTGACAATCGATATTAAAAAATTTCATGGGTGTAGTGTTTTTTAATGTATTAATTATTTTTATATAGAATATTTAATACACGAACTCCTTTTATGGTTTGGAACTTTGTTTAATTAAAATACAAATACAAATTAACCAAAAGATTTTAAAACTCGTTGATAAATATTTCCTCTGTAAATAATACAGGGTGTTTATTTAGTCCCGGATGTTTAATGTTAAAATAATGAAGATATAAACAAAGTTATTACATTTATTGATGGAATAACTCATATATTTTCCTTTTCAGGTTTGAATATTTTTACTTTTGTAAATATCGTCTGCGCGTGTGGTTAATTTCAGATAATTTCATTTTCCAGTCTAAATATCTGTACTTTTCTAAATATCGTCTGCTTATTGATTGTATTTTTCTCTCTTTTGTTTTTGGCAACTATTGAAATGTTATGTTTACTTTTCATGTGTTTGTTCTATGTAGTATTTTTGTATGTGATGTTTATTCTGAGCGGATATTAAGGAGAATGCATACACAACAAGAGAAAGCACAGATTTTATGGTGGTTCATAGAAACGAAATCGATAGTGCAAGCACAGAGAAATTTCAGAATTTATGAAAAAGATCCTCCATCCAAAAACAGCATCTTGCGGTGGAAAAAGAATTTTCTAGAAATTGGAAGTATCGCAGATAAGAAACGTTCCGGACGTTCTTGCACAAGTGATTTTGATGTTGAGCGTGTCAGAGAGACATTTTTACACAATCCTAGAATATCTGTGAGATCAGCGGCAACAGAATTGGATATGCCAATTTCGACGGTGTACAAGGTTATTAAGAAAAAATTAAGACTGCATGCATACAAAGTTCAAATTGTTCAAGTTTTGGAACCGAACGATAGGCCTAGGAGGATGGCTTTTGCAACAAATATGCTAAGGAGTATAGAAGATGATGCTGATTTTCTGAAGCGCATAATGTTCTCCGATGAAGCATCCTTTCATGTTCCTGGCATTGTTAATCGCCATAATGTGCGCATATGGGGATCTGAAAACCCCCATGAATACCGTGAGGCACAAAGGGATTCCCCAAAGGTTAATGTGTGGTGCGGACTAATGCACGACCGAGTCATTTGGCCTTTCTTTTTTACAGAAAAGACGGTCTCATCAGTCGTATACTTACACATGTTGGAAAACTTCGTATTTCCACAACTAGAAGAGCTTCAGTCACATGTCTTTTTGCAACAAGATGGTGCGCCACCTCATTGGGATACCATCGTTCGTACTTCTTTGAATGGCCATTTTCCAGGAAGATGGATGCGACGAGGAGGTCCAATTCCTTGGCCACCCATATCACCTGACATATCGCCGCTGGACTTTTTCCCTTGGAGGTTTGTAAAAGCGAACGTTTTCAGGAGGAGAGTTTCGAACATTGATGACCTAAAAGCCAGAATTACAACCGCAATAGGCTCTGTGGATGCCGACATGCTTGCCGCTACCTGGCGTGAAATTGATTATCGAATTGATATTCTCCGTGCGACGAAGGGGGCACATGTGGAAGTTCATTGACAAGGGTCATGAAACTTTTTGAGTTTATTTAACCATTTATGTTATTAATTTTAATCTATCTTTATTATTTTATGAGTTATGAAATATCAAAATGGGTCCGGGGCTAAATAAGCACCCTGTATAATTCAAATTTTATTGACAAATACTTAAATATCCGAAATATATTCATGAAATTTAGAGACGTTTAACTTTTTATTGAAAACAATACGAAAATAAGTCAAATCAGTTTTTCATGTATGTGACCACATTGGAAATCAACTTTCTCAAAAACTAAGCTTTTTTTATTTAATATTCTTAATGTTAGAACAGGTTTCTTGAGCAACCGTTAGAATTTTGTTTCTAAATCTTTTTTTTTTTTTTTTTTTTTGAGGAAATTACACTAAATCTTATATTTGAAGTACATTTTAATGCTGTTTTACATGTTTAGATACTATTTTCTCAAATATAGAATATGATTGAATTTTCTTACTAAAAACTTCATAAATTAAAATATAACACATATTTTTGTTTAAATTTCGTATAATAATTTCTCAGTAAACTCTGCAGTTCCTGAACTATAGAATAAGTAATCTATTCATTTAGAAATATTTTAAGGTTATTTTACTGCTTCACAATGTGAAAGAGAATTGAAAATTTCTTGTTATTTATTAGTCGAACCCCAATATTTAAAGAATGGGTTTAAATACTGCTTATTTTTTAATTCAGGAACTAGATGATATATTTCTTTATCTGATTGCCAGATTTTCAGCAAATCATTTGATAACTATCTAAACTAGAATTTTGCTTCATACCTCTTTTTAGCCCAAAAAAATCTACTTTTTTCCTATTTTTTAAACTCCTTGACACTGAACTAGTATATTTTAGTTTCATAGATGTTTTTTTTCAATTTTTTTTTAATACAAATTCGTTCAAAAACATAACAATTTTTGAACATTTTTCAAAAAATTCATCTCGATTGTAATCATATACCTAATATAAATTGTTGATAAACTGCTTTTAAATCTTTCTTTAAATATTACTCCTGGATTCTGTTAATTTCTTGCAACAAAAATTCATCATTATTATATTAGTTGATAAACAATAAAAAAGCATTACCTATTTGTGCGTAGAATTAACTTTAAAATACTTTTTTAAATGGAAGAGAAAAGACATGGAAAAAAAGTGCTGTACGAAAAGAGAATTTATGTCACTGGAAAACTAATTTAGTGTATTTTTCTATGGTGTGAAAATTGTTCATAAGATAATATGTCAGAAAGATATCTTTGATTATATTTTAATTAACAGAAACTTCAGAAATATCTAATAATATATTTTTAACCGATTTCCTATAGCAAAATTCGATTGAAATTTGCTTTCTTCTAAAAAGATTTACTTTGTAATTCCAAAATTTTCTTTTTAACTGAAAAAAAGGTTTCGAAGGTTTTCAATACCGATTGCCTACTTTGATGTCTTATCCGGTAATATATACTGGTGCAAACTTAGGACTTGCTTTGAATAACTAAATAAAAAATTTAAACAAATAATATTACTATGCGCCTTTTTTTTTTTCATTAAAATATTAAAGCGCAAAAGCCAGCCATTTCCTAGAAAATAACCTCCACATTTTGTGAATAACATATGTCACAGAGAAGGAGATGATATGTGTTAATAACTTGTTAGTGCGATTAGTTTCTCCGGGGGATGGTTGTCATGGTAATCATTTCATTAACTGGAAGTCAGAGTTCATTACTGGCTGCCTTTTTGTTTCTTACGAATTATTTTCAAAATTGTTTAAATATAATTTGAAAATTATAGATAGTTTAATTAATGTTTCTTCTTTTTTTATGTGAAAAGAAATGTTTATTCTCCTTATGCTTTAGTTGTACTTCTCAATTTTTTAAGAAAAATTATTATAAATATTAGTCTAATGGATAAAAATGAATTTAAATTACTATTATCATCTTTAAAAAATTTGAAGTTTTAAATTCTTGGACTGTAATAAATGACAAATAATTTGTTTTCAATAAACAAAACCGTATTTATATAAGAAATGAAAGAGAACAGATGATAATTATTTAAATATATAAGCAAACTTTCCCGATAATTATAAACAAAAAGAAATAGTAGAAAGCAGGTATGATGTTATTCAATGTGTTGGCAGATGTTTCAAAATTATTTTTCGTAAAAAATCAAAATATTAGGAGAAATAATTTTTTCTGCATAAAAGAGGTTTAATATATTAATTAAAATTAGACACAAGTTGTTATTTGATTTAAATAGTTTTGAAACTTTTTTAAAAACGCATTTATACATCTTAATTATTTTTCTTTTTAAAATATAATTATAATTCAAGTATAGAGAAAATAAATATTTATTTTACATAAAAAAATGAGTAACATAATAATTAAAATTATCTATAAATCGTAAATTCAATTCAAATACTTTTTCATTCTTTTATCTTTGTAATTATTTTCTTTTCAAAAAATTAAATTACAATTTAAATATTAGAAAAATAAACATTTTTTTACATAAAAATGAAAAAGATATTAATTAAAACAATTTTTAATTTAATTTGAATAACATTGAAAAATATCGAATTGAAAGAACGAATAACAGACATACCGAGAATTGAATTCTGATTTCCTGGTTAGGAAGTCACTACCTTGACAACTATGCCATTTGGAAAAGGTCGCATAAACAAATTACTAATATATAAGCTACGTACAAAGTTTAAAGGCTGTTTTCTTGGAAATCGCTGTGTTTTGCTCTTTAATATTTTAATGAAAGAGCATTTCAAAGATATGCTATCACTATACTAAATCTCCTCCAGCACTCAAATTTCCAACCTTCAACTTATTCTGAGTATAGAATATAATTTATTCTATACTCAGATAAGTTTCTCCTTTTCTATCAAACATTTTATTATAACTTTCAAAATAATGCACTTCAAAATTAAGAATTGAAATTTACTTCATTTCAAAGACTTTATAAGCACGCGAACTAAAATTGGAATATATATAGAGTAATTTATTTGCAATTTTCAAATTTTATCTATTTATTCCCGAACGGAAGTCTATAGAATTAAGAAATATATATCCCTCTCGGAACATTAACGACAATTCAAACGACACGTTAACGTTAATACAAACGACAATTCAAATCATTCATTAAATAGATGGCACGTTTGGTATTAAAATTGTCTTTGTAATCAATTACTTTTCAATAAACATTCCTAAATCTTCAAAGCAAGAATAAGGCTGTATTTGATGTCCAAGATCCAATCAAAAATAATCTGTATCATAAAGAGTGTTGAAAATATTGGGGAAGTAATTTAGACTGATTTGGATTTAGAAGTATGTATATTCAATTAAAAAGGACTCTCATTTTACTTTCTCACATACCTAGAATGGACCTTTTCCAAAAAGGAGTTTTTCGAACTGAGGGAGGTTTAAAACGTGGTGATTCGTCCAAATCTCGAGTTCGAATTTTTATTTGCGATTTACAGCTTATATGAGAAAGTGCTTGAACGATTTATATCAAGTTTTAAATATAGATAAGGTTTCGCTTTTCAAATTCATTTATATAGATGTCTTTCCTGAAGAAACGTGATTTTACAGGGGAAAAAACACTTTTTATAACTAACTATAAAAGCCTTATTCTATCTGCTCGCATGCATACCATATCATATAGCGCCATCTAGTACATTTCTGTTATACTTGCATTGTTGCCATAGGATTATAACATGTTAGTACCTCAAAATTTTGTGAGATGGCGTTCAGGTATTTGAGATTAGGTAATTTTGAAAAATATTCATATGATATTAGTCTGTGATTCGTATCTAGATATTTTTATCAAAAAAAAACAATTTCTTTTGAGCAAATCTCGGTCTTTCAGATATTTAAATATTAAATTACTAATTTAATAGTATTAAACAACTATTAATTTATTTCGTAACAAGAAATATCTATGTAAATAATTCTCTTTCATATTTTAAATAAAACGAAAATCTATGCTTTTATAATGTGTAAATGTCCTACCATCTCCTATCAATATCTTTGAAAAAAATTCAAAAACTAGTCAATTTCAGAGCTCGTGGATCATAGTTATAAAGTTTGAAAAAGAAATGAATAATGCACAATACAGCTTTCAGCGAAGAATGTGTCATTTTAAGAAAAAAAAAGAGAGAGAAAGACATAAAATATTCATGACAAAGAGTACATATACTCTCTGCTTATTTGAATCTAAATATTATCTTCTAAAGTTTTGGAGTTTGATAGTTTTTGCATCTAAAGAAAGATAATATGAAATTTATAAGAATCTGGGCCTTTGATTTTACGTAGAGAAAAAAATAGGGAATTGAAATTTGTTTGTTGCAAGCAGAATTATCGATTGTTTTTAATAGATAGATATTTATGAGAAATATTTCTGTGCAATGCCTGTAAGTATTATTAAGGTATATGTCTACCTACGGAGAAATTTTTTTTAATCCCTTTAATGAGTTATTTTAGTTTGCTTTCTGGATAAATGTGATTCTAAATAATGAAAAATATCGATCAGGAAATTCTGTCCCTATTGAGATTATTTAAAATGTGTCAATTTCGGTAAAAAATAATAAACATTGCTATTTGCAAACACTCTAAAAAAATTCTATTGCACATATTCCAAATGTTTTATACACAAAATACTTACAGCTATGGTGAAGGAAATGAACTAGAATCTAAGAAATATGTGCATTTTCAAAAACTTATAGCTAATCGAGCATTTCTTTACTGAACATTTCACAAAATTCATTGTTGAAATTTATTTTAGGCAGCTCTAAAAGAAAAACTACTCAGTTCAAAGTTATATCCCTAGTTCATTGCCTTTGGCACACTAAAAATAACATATATGCAAAATTTCCAGGTAATATAATAATTAGTTTAATATATCATGTTTTACGTATGAAGCTTTTTATAAATCCAAGTTTTTCAAAAAAAATTATTTTAAGTTTCCATTTGTCTTGTACTAAAATTGCTTTGTAAACATAAACAATGTTCAAAAACAGATGCAATTACCAATTCTTTCGGCATAGAAATCTACTCAGAACGCATTCTAAAACGCTTAGCTTGCTGATAGAACAAATTATAAAATAAATTATAATCCAGGGTGATGTGTATTTGATAAAATGTTGGGAAAACATTCAATTACTTCTGGTTTCGTTTTCAGCTACAATGGTTTATAAAACATCACATATCTCGGTTTCTATTTATCGTAGAATTAAAACACACACATAATTGATAACACAAATAAATGAGCTTTAATATAAAAGAATAAAATTTGTTAATTTTTTTATCAAAAACTACTTTTTAAACGTAGACAGATACTTTAATCTTCATAAATCGGATAAAGATCAATTGCGGCATGAAATTTCACTGTCTGATTTGCTATGAATTAGTAATGATGCTTCATTAGAAACTTTATTTTAAGTTAGTTAGAAAATCCCCTTTGTAAAATAAATTAAATAAAATTTCAATTCATAAAACGAATCCGCATGCTTTTTAAATTTATCAGGTATTCTGGCCGGTGCAGTAAATATAAAACATATTTAGATACTAGAAACTTCCTGTTCTCGAAGTTTCAAACTCATCCAAATATTAAGTCTTTTAAGATATGATGTTCATAATTTAAACTTTCTCGTATGCTTAGTATTCTGATGATAATTAGGTGTGCCAAAGATGGCATTACACCGGTAAAAGCTCATAAATAAAATTTAAAAAAAATAGAATTTAAATAGCTATCAAAGGACTAGCTATTCAGAAAAAATTTCATAATCTTGAATATTAGAAGCTAAAAACAGCCAAAGAAAAATAGGCGTAGTATATAGTAATCGTCAAAAACTTGGAACCCAAGATTTAGACAAATGTCCACGCTTTAGACCTCCCACAGTTCGAAAAATGCTTTTTTAGAAAAAGTCAATCTGTCTGTCTATGATAAAGATAACTCAAAAACTCTTTGATCTAGTCGGTTAAAATTTTGGTATACAGCCTTTACATAAAATTGCAGCTTTCACTAAAATTCTGAGTGCAATCTATTCAGAGGCAGTTTCTCTGTCCACCTGTTCGAATTTAGTACGGTAACTACAAAACGAAGAGAGCTAGACACATAAAATTCAGTACACAGATTCTATTATGTAGACATTCTATAAAATATTGAACCAAATCCAATTACTGGTTGACAGTCTGTCTGCACTTTCAGAAAGACGTAAACGCGATAATTCAAAAATTCAGTCACTTAAATATCTCAAATTTGGTATGGGATTTTGTGACTACAAATGCTATGTCAAATTTTTGTTTCGATCGGTTTAGAAAAATTTGTCTAAAACATAAATTCAATACTATTAACTCATGCGATACTATATGCCATAACCAGATTATTCGCCGAATAACTCGTCAAGGATGACACGATAGACTCAATAAAAATGATAAATTCGTGCCAGAAATTTACATGTCGTAATTACGGTCCGCAAATACCATGTAAAACTTTCTCTGGCATTACAGGTTCATCAGAGAGTATGCGGTTAAGGTTTGGGGGAAGCCACCCCCCCTGGTTTTCAAGATTCGTTGGAAAAGAATAGAGAAGAAAACGAATTTTGTACCAAAAGTTATTTACACTTCTGGGTTGCTTTCTGGCATAGTTGCCATAAAGATTCATGTATTTATGTAATTTATGGAGAATGTTTCATACCCCTTTTTTTAATTGAAATACCTTGCCGTTATTAATGTGAGGTGGATTTTAACATTCCTTTGAAGCTCCTTATTACCTAGAAGTAATATTTTGCCAATCACCCCAATTCTTCAATTCAAGGAAGAAGTGAAGATTAACTCGGTTCTAAGCCACATTCTCTACGAAATGGTACAAAGAAGCAAAATTGTAACAACAGAACATCTTATTCAGCAAGTTGATCGGAAGAAACCGAGAACGCCGGGTTCACAGAAAGAGAGCTGGCCGACCACTATACCACAATTTTGAATTTCAATAATAAATGTTTAGAAAATCGTACTTTATATGTTTTACTTAAAATAAATCACAAAGAACTTACAGACTTCAGGCAGACGAGCTTAAAAAGGGATATTAAGGATCATTTCTTATGGGGACCGGAAAGCAATGTCCTTCGGAAAATAAAAAAATTTGATTCTCCTATATAAAGAATGCATTCACGACGATTATATTGAAAAATAATCAAGTTTCTACTTAACTTTTTGTAATAAATCTATTTTATTCTCTTCACTAGGCTTTTTTTCCATGGTCTATTCAATCTTCAAAAAAAATCGTTTCTTGTTTGATGACAATTACTTGTAGTATAGGTTCTTTACCTTGATCAATCTCGATGAAATAAAATTTCTAACTCGCCACCATCCAACTCTCAAAGAGGGATTCTACTATTATAGAGAACATATTCATCAAAAATATTCAAATAATTCCATAAATATGAGATTTTATTAAAATTTGAAATTATCTTTGACCCTGCTGAAATCGATATTATTCATATAAATGACATATTCATCTTACCAAACCGAAAATTTAAATTACACTGGTTTTCGATGTTAGTTGATATTCATCGACATTCGTCGATTTCTACATCAATCATAGTTATCATATTTAGAGATCCTAAGAAACTAAAGTAATTTCCTGATTTAAGACCGTGTTTTTGTACATTGTGCGATTATAAAAATGTTTTACAGCAATATTTGCTATATAATACTATATATAATAAAAATTATATATAGTATACGATATATAACAAGAGTCATATATGGTATATAGCGAGAAAGATTTCTTAGTCCTAATGTTTATTAATGTTATTGGAAATTTCAATTTAATTATGAGCATTGCTCAGATACGTTTATTACATAATAGATAGTATGTTCATTGCGTTTATTACAGTGTATTATGAAAATGGCTGATGGATTTTGAAACTCAATAAAAAAACGGAATATGATAGAGAAGTATCTCTTATTGCCTTACGCTCGAGAAATAAAAGAATTTTATGCCACCAAATAGCAAATTAAGTTAACGTTACCACCGATAAGTGGCACTGCATATCAGAAAAATTAAAAACCGGAATAAAAATGTTTCAAAGACTATTACAAGAAAAACAGCGATATTTTTAGTGTAACCGGCATGAAAATGTCTCGAAAATTATTGCAAAACAATAAACTGCGATATTTTTAATAATTACGCTATTTGCAGCAACAAAATGACACAATCTTACGGAAAAATGAGATACGGAATGACAATATCAATTACTTCATTGCAACTATACCTGTTACAGATCGCGTGCAGCGACACCTTTCGGTGGCAGTGTTAACTAAATTTGTAACTGGTAGGATAAAATTCCGTGGTTTTCCAAATTGAAGGCCGCGCACGATACATTTTCATCGTATTGATTTTAAAAAATCCATCAGTCATTTCTGGAACACTCAGTTTATATAGTGCAAAGATTATTAATAGAACGAATTGCTTTTGAAAAGCATCGGAACAACATTATCTGGATATAATAGATTTACCCAATAACTAGTGGATACTGACTTGATCTTTCCTCAAGAATTTCCTAATTTGTGTATTCAATTAAATGAAATGTCATCAAAACTAGAGAATTCGGCTTTGATATTTAGGCCATTCAGATAGGCTTCATGACTTCAATGAATGGGCATTTGAGACATTTCCTTATTGTTAGAGTTAATTATGGTTATGTTTTTGAATTATCGCTTTTACATGCATGTAGAAGTACAGACCGACAGATACTCAACATATTGAGAGTTCGTTCAAAATTGTCTATCAATCTACATTTTATTTAGCTATATTAACGTCCCGTTTAAAGCAATACTAGGGCTATTTTGGGACGGACCTCGTGATTTTGAAACACGGTCAAATGACGAGAATGACACCTGAGCTGCCAACCCCTCTCCACATCACACCACACCACACCAACGGGAGGACGTTCGGCCCTGATGGATTTATCGTGCAACAGATCCCCTTAAACGTAGTTTCTTCGGTGGAATGGAGTCTCGAACCTGAAACCCTATGACTCACAAGTCGAGACCTTTCCACCAGGCCATCACGGCCCATCTACATTTTAGATGCTAAAATGAAGTACCAAATTTTATTTACCTAGCTTTTTAAACTGAGCAGCTATTGTGTTCACTTGTGGGCGACTGGCCAGACAGACTTCTAAATTGATGTCTTTGAGCTGATAGGCATTTAAAAATTCAGTGCAAAATTTCATATATCAAGCTGAATGTATTTTTAAATTAAGAATGCTCAAAGACAAAGTTACTGTAAAAAATATAGCTTTCCAAACATTTGTATTTCTGACTCATGGAAGTCTTTCAAAAACATGGGATTCGTCAAAATTTTCATCTGGAGATTGAAAATCTCCATTTATTTTTCTTTGGAAATTACTCTACCTTCTCACTATATTCGAATATTTCAGAGGTTTTAATATTTTAAATTCAAGTGAATGTCGGAAAAGAATTTAAATGCACTACATATTTTCAGATTCTTGATCTATTTTTCCATTTTTTGGAGCACTGAACTGAAAAAGTAAAAAAAAAAAAAAAAAAAGTGGAATGCATTTTTTTATTTATTTATTTAATTTTCGAATACGGCATACGTTTTCCGAGAAAGTCAGCGGGAGAAAGACCAAATGATAATTATTCTTTAGGAGGAAAGAAGAGAATATTAAATTTTAATTTCCAGAAATATCGACTTCAACCATCAAAATTCAATGGAAGTACCGAAATAGTCTTTTAGATAAAAGCTCGAAAAGCGTATAAATAGTTCAAGTCCAAAAGAAAAAATAATAAATCAAAGAGTTATAAAAAAACGAGCAATAGGACTATCTATAATACAAAAAAGAATTTTTTTTCATAAGTGATGCGCTTTGTTAGGAAGGATTTCAGAATTTTCTAAAAATGGAATGCTTTTGCTAGAGGGGTTTTTTTTCCAATCTTAACCACTTTTTTTTTTTTTTTTGAAACTGGAATTTGCGTGTGTGATTTCTTATAACTGTTATATTATAACAGTAAACAATAACTGACATATTGAAAAAAAGTATTCAAACACATATAATAAAATACTGTTATTAATAAACTGAAATCATAATGTAAAAATGTAAATTCCTTGCTTGTAGGAGTTAAATTTTTCCATGCGTGCATGTATTCCTCGCCTTAGGTCATTGTAAGACAATTGTTGTTACTCTCTTCAGATTCACAAATTCGATAAAATGTGTTCAAAAATCATCGATGTTTTTATTGATATTTTAAATTATCAATGCAATTTTACACTTATTAATACAAAAAATATCGTATTTCTCATCAAATTTCTTATTTAAGGGAATTTATAGAATTTTTGTATTCCATTTTACAGTCTTGGATTTTTAAAGAAATAAAATCTGCTTACTTACACTTTTTTTTATTCTAGCTGCCTTTGACTACCAGTTTGTTCACAAAGGTTATTCACTTTTTAGGCTGTTAAATGATTAATATGGAATGCATATTTTTCAATTCACTTTTTTATTTGAAACGATTGAGAGGCATAAATTTAATTGAATTTATTCATTGTGAATTAAAAAGTGTACATATTATGAAATAAAAGCGAAAGTGGAAATCCTAATTCGAAGTTCATGATTGACGACAAGTGAATATGATTGAATTGTTTGATAGGTGAATTGTATTCTATCATAACATTTAAGAAAACATTGTGTATCAAAATGAATTTTAAGAAATTCTAGGAAATTGAACCGACAATATTGGAAAGATAATTTTTATGTCTAAAAATAATAAAAACTATATTTTTAGATAGTTAATTTCAAAGATAGGCCGCTTTTTCAGCTCAGAAGTCAAAGTGTTTAATCATTATTAGGACCCCCTGGGGGACGACTCGAAATGAGGATGAGAAGCTTCCGACATGGGGGTTGGTTCTCAACACCATGGAGGGTACAAGAACAGGCTCCTTCCATCGATGATGGGGCATACTTCCTTAGGGAAGGGTTGTACCATGACCGATGATAGGACTCAACCACAGTTCCCGCCAGTGTTGCAGCTGTCCGGTCATTCAGTATTATTTATCCGTGTGTCTTCGGTCGGGTCAGAGAGTGAGTGATATGAGTTATGCATTATTAGGCAGGCAGTTAAACCTATTTTCGGTTTTATTAAACTTTCTTTTTGAAGTTAATTTCTTGATTTCTTTTACGTCATCTTCCCTCTGATTGAAAGGATTTTTCGACGACACGGTAAACCCTCTCCGGAACATTTTAATAAAATTTTACAGTTTCATTAATTAGCTAAACGAAACGCCTAATTCTATACAGTTGTAAAAGCATTCAATGAAGCATTCTGACATTCGTAAGATGTTTTGTTTATATTTAACTGTTGCCTTTCGATTATTAGTAATAAGAGACATTTCTGTGTTATATTTGTTGGCGTTTTACGTTTGGTGTATCCATATATCAATATACATATACACCTATCATATCCATATATCAATATACACCAAAATTAATATATGGTGTATCCATATATTAATTTAGGTGTATCCATATATCAAATATAGGAAGAGAGTTTCTATGCAGATGCTCAAAAATTATGCCACATTTTTAAGATGGAAAAAGTATGTGATGTAAAAAATAATTAACACTATTATCTTAAAGGGAAAGGCTTTCAATCAACATAATTTGAAATAAAAATTACAATACATTTTCAAAATATTAAAATAACTTTTCCGTGAATGATAAATTTTTAAAAAGAGTATACTCAGCTAAGTTCAGTTTGTCTGAAATGTTAACGCAATAATTTTTACTGAAATCTTGGAGGATACATATAAGGTACATTTGGCATAATTTCGTTCAACTGGTACTTATTAGAGAGGAATGCACATTTTACAAAAAAGGGGAACAAAAAAAACAGGTTCTATTCATACAGCTTCGAAACTGAAAGTCCATTTTAAATCAACAAATCATTCACTGAAAATCAATAATTAATTAAAAAATCTTCTGGCTGGCATTTAAGGAATATTTGACCCCTTCAAAATCGAACCAGCCGGTGTGATCTCCCTAATACTTTCTCACCTACTTTCTAATAAATATGTTATACTACTGAAACCCTTTTATGGCAATGGCGTATTATAGCTACGAAATATTGCCATTTGGAATGAATTTGGCATTTTCACTGAAGCTATTGGGTAATGTTGTGCGAGCGTTTTGGAGAATAATCCCTAGCATGCGGTCAAATCGATTTAATTTTCAGACTTGTTCTTCCCACTGAATTGAATCAAAAATTTAGGACAAAACTACATTGAAAGTCACAAACTCCCGTGCCAAATTTGATGTATTTAAATCACTTCATTTTCGAGTTATTGCTTTCACATGTCTCTGAAATTATAGACAGACATACAGTAATCCCTTGTTAGATTTGACTGAAAGTAAAATGTAATATTTTGAGAAGGAAAACAGTTTTAAAAGCACAAAAGACAATGATTCACAGACATAGACAGCAATTAACATTAAACATAAATAAAAAAAAATAGGTATAACATTTTAAAATCCTCTGGGGTTTGCAAAACCAAACTAATTTAAAATTGCTAAATATGAAGAGTTCAGGATCCGGTCATCACAAAACCAAAGTCTCTCCTCCTTTCCCGCCTCATCCTTTCTTTTTATTCAGTCGACGCCCATCTCACTTCAGTTTAACTCCCAATTAGGCTGAAGAGGTTCAAACAAATTCGGCTTCAGAGCGACTTGACTTTAAATGAGCGGTAGGACGGTACAAAAGTTTATACTAAAGATGTTGAACCTGCGTACTAAATTTTATCTATCTAGCTCTCTTCGTTTCCCAGTTATCGTATTAACTTATTTTCAAACAACCGAGCAAACAGGCTTCTGAACGGATTCTGCTCAACATTTCATATAATTCTATGAATATGGTATAAAGACCAGACATCAGATTTCAACTATCTAACTCAAAGCATGTTTGAGTTATCTTTATTATAGACATCTAGACGGAAAGACAGACATTTTCCAGAAATCGATTTTTCGAAGTCAGAGAGGTCTAGAATGTGTAGATATGTAAAAATCTCGAGTTCAAATTTTTTGAGAATATACTACACGAATATACATATACCACGTAAGCGAGAAAGTAAAAACATACGGTATGATAAAATTAATGGAATTTTCATAGTATACTGTCAAAGCCTCATTGCCAGTAACAAAAATGGAGGTGGTGAAACTGGTTGGAATTCGCTGATCATGAGACAGACGGACAAAATTTTTAAGAGGTAAAATGTAAAATAACATAAGCAATAATCTCTTTTAATGACTAAGAAGAACACACTTACACGATTATCATTGTATGACTCGTCTTTATAATCTCTGTCTTTGACCTGCAGATGTCAAATGTCCTCCAACTCCCTATATTTTTGTTATTTTCACCTACGAAACGTCGTTTGAGACCCCATGTTGTATGGTGATTCTTTATCCTCCTGATGCCTACTATCACTCCTCGTATATATTTAAATAATTTTTTTAAAAATACGTATATACAGGGTGTTGCCGAATTCCACTGACAAATTCAGAGGGGTGATAGTAGGTATCAGGAGGATAAAGAATCACCATACAACATGGGGTACTAAATGATGTTTAATTGGTTTAGTTTTAGTTTAGTTATATTAAGGTCCCGGTTGTAGCAACACTAGGACTATTTTGGGAGGGACCTCATAATTTTGAATAGCGGTCAGATGACGAGGATAAGACCTGAGCTGGCGCTCTCCCTCTCCACACCACACCATATCAGCGGGAAGGCGTTTGGTCAGGACGGATTTAACGTGCAACCGGTCCCATTACACGACGGTTTTCGGTGAAAGCGAGTTTCGAACCTGAAACCCTCCGGTTCCGAAGCCGAGACCTTATCACCAGGCCGCCGCGTCCCCATGTTTAATTGGTGAAAATCGAAAAAATACAGAGAGTCGGGGAGCTGTTGGAAACTAAAAAATTAATTAAAAAAATAACAAATGGTGTTTCAACTACGAATTGTTTTTCATTCTGATAACATGCGGATTTAATGATCTAGGGAGTCGTAAATTACTTAAAATGAAAAAATAGTTCAGAACCCAAATTTGAAAAAAGATTAAAACTTGAAGAAAAATAAGAGCTTGACAATGCAAGGAATTTTATAGTTTATAATTTCATATAGGTGTGTAGTGGGAGAACTGGAGAGTTTTAAATATATTCAAGTAAAACTAAAATGGAAACCAGGAAACATCTCTGCAACGTCAGTACCGATGTTTGCAGAGGATGTTGTCGAATTCGAAAGATAAATTCAGAGAGTTGATAGTAGGCATCAAGAAAATGAAATATTACTATAAAACGCAGGGTTGCAGGTGACGTTTATTCAGTGAAAATCGCAAAAACGGACATCTAAAAGAGAATGAACATGGTGAAGAAAATGCAGTATGAATGCAAGGATTAGTAACAATTAAGTTGATAGGAAGAAATCTTTTCATATGTAAATTTTCCATGCATTTGAGAAAAATAAAAGCAAATATTCATTAATGAGCATTGTAGAATTGATGGCCGCTAAACTTCATTCACAAACAGCATGCCAGATTTCACGAATGACGGATATGCAGATATGCATTTAACTTACGGCCGAGCGGATGGCAATGGACGCCTAGCACAAAGAACCAATCAAGTACAATAACCGAGGAGGCATTGCTAACATCATACCACGTTTTCAAACATCAATCGAAGGCTATGGGAGACAGTAGCCTTCAAAATAACGAAACCAAATACAGGACTAGAACGCAATGTGCACACACCTGACAGAGAAAACAGAGTTTACAGAACTTTACCGATATTCCATTAACAAGCACACTATCAGTTGCAGCTGAACTGGGTATTCGATACTAAACGTAAGGATATGCGTGATGAAAATATGCACCCCTTCCACTTGAAGAAAGTCCACATCTTGTGCGATGATGATTACCCACTGCGAGTGGAGTTCGCGTGCTGGATGCTTAATGTCACACAGGAAGATGCACACTTTTCTGATATTCTCGGATAAAGCCTGCTTTACTACAGAAGACATCTTCAACACGCACAATGCGCATATTTGGTCATTCGAAAATCCCCACACCATTCTCCTGTCGAACGTAAAACACAAGTTTAATATTAATGTGGGAAGAGCCATTTATTGGGATCGTATCTTCTGCTAGAACGCCTCAGTTGCGAAAAGTACCTTGTTTTCTTGCAGAACATCCCTCCAGATTTACTGCAATATCAAACGCATGAAAAATTTACAAACGAAAAGGCTTCTTCTTCTCGATTACCTTGTTCCAATGAATGAATTGCAATAATATGATATGTCTTGCATGTAATTTTTTATTTCCCGGTAAAATTGCAAACTTTTCTTCGCATTGAGGATTTCAGAGAAAAATACAAATAATTTTTTTTAAATGCAATTTTGTAATTTCTGATTGTACATATTCTTTTATCAGTTTTTCTGTATTTTTAGCATATTTTTTGTATTTTGCATTTTTTTTCTCGGTGTCATTTCGCTGTTTATCAATGCATATATAGACTATTACCATCTGTCTTAAACTTACGGGATATGGAAATTACCTATGTCTTATTTCAATAACTACATGCAACTTATCAGTTTAAAACAATTTTAAACGGATTTCAGGAACCTAAATCTTACCCATGACTGGGCAAATATCATAAGCTTGAAAATCCTGCAAAGCATTTTGTAAAGAGAATTTCCTGTTCAACAGCCTCGAAAGGGGAAGAAAACAGATTTAGAGACATTCTGTTCTGAAGCCGTTTCTTTAAATTCCCTTCCACATTTTTGAAAAGATGCAAAAAATTAAAGGTATAAATTCCACCAGATTTGAAAATTATATATTTTTGAGGGACAAAAATTACGTTTGTGTGTGTGTGTAGATGCGTGAATGTGTGTTTTGCATCTACAGCAGGTCCCAAAAATGACTGTTATATTTTGAAGATCAATGAAAAAAATGACGGAATGCAAAAGAACCGTATTGTTTGCAGATTTCCACTTGGGAAATGAGGGAATTTTTTTCTCACCAATTTCAAATATAGTTAAAATTGCTACCGAATGGTGACACTGCAAAACAGGAAAAATAAAACCGGTATGAAAATGTTGGAATTACTGTTGTAAAAAATTAAACGATGTTTTTTCCAATGCAATTCCCATTGGCAACAACAAAACGGTGTAGTTTGAGACAGAAATGAGGTACAGAATGGTGATCTCGAGTATTTCGTTTTAACCACACTTTTTGGAAATGGCCTTACAGCGCTACTTGTCGATGGCATGATAACTAAATATGCAATAGGATGGTATAAAATATTCTGATTTCCCCAGCGTAAGGCAGAATACAATATACACTGGTGTGCAAAACTTAAGCAACAATGCAAATTTTAAGCAGATAGCCATGAAATTGCAGAAAAGGAGTTCTTGTGATCAGTACAATGAACACGTAATTCAAGAGAAAGGTCATGCGTATGCAAATATCAGGAACAAAACGTCACAGGCGACGTGAGCGTACGCAAAACACGTGCGGAAGGCGCGCGCAGCTCAACACTACAATAAAAGGAAGGACGGAGACGCAATTAAAGACATTCGCTGCAAGTGCACGTGAGTTAATTCGTGAAATATGGCTAGCAGAAATCACCTGGTCGATTTCACACGTGGAAGAATGATCGGAAAGCTGGAGGAGGGGCGTAGTGAAGAGTTCGGAATCAACAAAAGTGTCGTTTCGCGCGCTTGGAAAGCCTCTCAAATCACAGGTACAGCTGTGAGAAAGGTTGGTGGTTGCCGCCCCAGGAAAACAACTGCAGTGGATGACCGATATATCGCCCTGCAGGCGAAAAGAACCCGAAACCAGTCAGCAAGCGCCATTGCTCAGCAACTGTGTGCAGCAACGGGGCGACAAGTGTTGCGTTTTACTGTGTCCGGATGCCTTCACAAAGGTGGCCTATTCGCCCGCCGTCCTGAACGCTGCATCCCTTTGACAGTTTTCCACCGGCGGCACCGTTTAGAGTGGTGCAGGGAGTACAAAAACTGGACATCTCATCAATGGAGTCCTCTTTACAGATGAGAGTCGTTTTAGTGCCACAAGCGATTCCCAGTGCCAGGTGATTTGGAGAGAGGTCGGGACACGGTTTCATCCCAGTAACATCACGGAAAGAGACCGTTTCGGTGGTCCTGGAGTTGTCGTCTGGGGAGTCATTATGATGAACGGGCGGACTGAGCTCCACGTTTTCGACAGAGGTTCTGTAACTGAAGATCGCTATTGTCAGGAGGTGATCCTTTCCCATGTGCGTCTGTTCCGAGGTGCCATTGGATCAGACTTCGTTTTTATGGATGACAATGCACGGCCACACAGGACTCATGCTGTTGAGGAGCTCCTGGAAAGTGAAGATATCACTCGAATGGATTGGCCGGCGTGCTCCCCTGATTTAAATCCGATATAACATGTGTGGGATACTTTGGGGAGACGCCTTGCGGCACGATTACTTCCTCCTGGGAACACCCGACAACTTAAACAGATGCTGATTGAGGAATGGGCACTCTTACATCAAGAACTGTTGACAATCTGGTCCTGAGTATGGGGAGACGGTGCGAAACAACCATTGCAGTAAGGGGAGGGCATATCCCATACTAAGGAACATCTGCTTGCTGTTCTCCCTCTTTGACAGACAATCATGTGTAACGATACTATGAGTTCAATAAAGACTTTTTTGTTTGATTCCATACTGTATGCATTGTATTCATTTCTGCGCAACTATGCTTTCGTCATTCTTTCAGAACAAAATGCTGTATCTCATTTCTGAATTTCATGTCTATCAGATGATTTCTCGTGAAGTTATGGCAAAAAACATACCTGTTGCTTAAGTTTTGCACACCAGTGTATTTCTATAATAATCTGTCTTTTCTTTAAATGATTTTCAAAAACCATCAGTTATTGTGAGAACATCGGGTGAATAAACATTATTAATTTATATGTGTGTATTATAAATTATATTGTTTAAATGCTTTGCTTTTTCAGTTAACTAAGACAATAAGAATAGATGAACTTAATACGAAAATTAAAAATTTTATTAATACAGTTTTATCAAAATTGTTTACTTATTTTCTTAAATTATTTATTTAATTGATTGTTTAAATTTATCAAAATATATGTATATATCACTTGTTCGTCGAAAAATATTACATAAAATGCTACCTTTTATCTAGGCATACATGAACAGCTAAACCTAATAGTATGTTCATTTTAGCTTTTTTTTCTCTCTCTCTCTTGTTTCTTTCTTCCTTTTCTTCTTCTTTTCTTTCTTTTTTTTAATTTTATCTTCTAGGTTCAAATTGCTTTTGATTAGCAATCCCCTGCTTTGATATAAATAATTTTTTTACTAAAATAATAATAAAAATTGCTAACTGTTAAACATTCCTAAAAATACAAGGAGCACAATTATACTAAATTCTTGGTATCTCATGACTTACTGCTTTGCTTGAATGACTCATTGTCATTAACAAAATATGTTTATTCAAAGAATGAAATAAAAAAAAGTAATTATGGTTAGTAACTTTGAATAGAAATCAAAATTCAGTGCTTTTTCACTTGAAAATATTCACATCTGAAAAGCTCTCTCTCTCTCTCTCTCTCTCTCTCTCTCATTTGTTAATGTTTGAATTAGTGAAAAGAAATCAATGAACTGGAATTCATGCTCTTTTAAAAATATATTTAATTTCTTTTGATGTCTTTATGAAGTAACAAGAAATGACTTTTAGATGCTGTTAACTTATTCCATTTTTTTAATTATTCTTGTTGATAGGAAATGCTACTGCATACATATGTTAGTTTGTATACATATTTTAATACTTGCTCTATACATATTTTAGTTTGAAACTCTAAAATAAATATATTAATTTATTTTTATTAGTTTTCAAATTTTGTTTCTCAAAACTGTGAGAAATTTGCTAAAATTACATTTAAATTAGATATCACTACCCCGAATATATTAAATTCATCTGATGGCAGATTACGTTTTCAGTTTTGAAGAAAATCAAAGGTATAATTTAAATTAATTTAAACAGTATAATTATCACCCAAAGGAACAAGTGGGGCAATAATCAAAAAGTAAAACTAAACAAAAGTGTACATTTAATAATCCATTAAAAAAAGATATATATGTATTATTTATATAAAAACTTGATATAGATATAAAAACTCAAAATACCGAGGTGACAAGTCATGAAATACTCCTCATAACGTTTCAGACCTCCTTTTGCCCCACGAAGTGCAACAACTTAATGGCGCATGGATTCAACAAGTCGTCAGAATTCATCTGCAGAATTATTGAGTTATGTTGCCTAAACACACGTCCATAATTGCGAAAATATTGCCAATACAAGATTTTGTACACAGACAGTCCACTTGATTATGTCCTATAAATTTTCATTGGAATTCATACGGGCGATCTAGATGGCCTGGTCATTCGCTGGAATTTGCCAGAATGCTTTTTTTAAACCAATAGCGAACAGTTGTGGCTTGTGATATGGCGTTTAGTTATCCATAAAAATTCCATCTTTGGATACATAAAATCCATGAATGGCTGCAAGTGATCTTCAAGCAGCTGCACATAACTATTTCCAGTAAATTGTTGTTTCAGTAGAGCCTGAGAACTATGTCCATTCCATTTAAAAGTATCCCACATCATCAAGGAGCCACCATTAGCTTGCACTGTGCTTTTTTGACAACTTGAGTCCATGGTTTAGTGGTGTCCGTGCCCATTAAAGCTAAGTAACCGCGCTGTCCTAACAGACACGTCCGTCATACGTCCCACATTTATTCCCGCGGTTATTTCACTCGCTGTTGCTTCTCTGAGTGGTGTTAGCATTGACTGAGTGGTGTTTGCATGGCTGATCTCGATCAAGCGGTCGGTCACGGATTTCATGTATGAGGTTATGAAATTAAGTATTCTCTCATGGTATATTGAATTCTCTAACTCACCAAAATCTAAATTTTCGAATTGATGCCTTTAAGAAATAACGAGCAGAAATTTTCTTGATTGGTTACGTTAAAAAACAAAAGTTTCCATGTCGAATGTTATCATATTTCATTAAATTTCAATCGCATTTTCAAACAAAAAAAGCAGTTTGGATTATTATTCAAAATAGAAATTACGAGATTTAGATAAATTTTCAAGAAATTATTTTTAGTTGTGTGTCTCATTCTACTCTCTGTTATGTGAAAAAAAATCTGCGATAGTTGTCTTACCGAAGTTATCTTCCATACTTTCTAATAAAGATGTCATCTTCCATCCTTTCCGAATAAAATTGTTGACATTGGGCCATGTCTTAAATTCCAGTAGAGCTCAGGTTTTTATTTTCAGAAATAAGAGTTGTAGGCTTCTTAGTATAGTAAAAAGAAATACATTTGTGTATTAACTATTGGGGTACAGTAATTACGATAGCACGGCCTTTGGCACGAATCTATCATTTTTATTGAATCTAGCATGCAATACTTTGAAGATTAATCGGCAACTTGAATTTGATAAACTATAACAAATAAATTAAATTGTAATTGAATGCCTTATTTCTGCTGAATTAAAAACAAAAGCAGCATATAATTCCAAATGTAGTCACAAGATTACGATTGATACCAAATAACCATATTCTATTTATTTAAGTTATTACAGCGTCAAGGTATCGAGTTTAAATTCATGAAAATTATACACAGACGGTAGACACATCTCTTTGAATATTTGGTTTCAAATTTAATACGTATCTTTTCATATGTAATCATCAATCACAGATCACTCTTTATCAAGCTTGTTGTTTACATTTTGTAATTATCGTTGTTATGTAAATATCATAATCTAAATCTGTTAATAGACATTTAGCAGACTATTCCTTTTCAGACATTTTATAAGTGCTACTATTTTTATTTCAGTTAAAATATTATTAAAAAGTAAAAGCAAACGATTTTTTTTGATAAACATATTTTATTAATATTATTTCTTTTATTTTTTGTATAATAGCTGATGATCAATTGTAAACCCTTTGGAATCTGATAATGGTTTGCAATATATGCTATTAAGTTGAAAGAATAAACAAGCCGATGGAATTCTAAAATGCTTGGAGTATTATTTTAGTTTTTAAGAATATAAGATGCTCTGCAAACCATAGTTTAAAGCTTAAGAAAACGGGTAGTTTTCTAGAAAGCATGCAAAAGTCGTCTTTACTTCTATTCGGACAGTGGGGCATAAAAAGATTTTCTGATTAGATGTCCTTAAAATTCTGATAGAAGTCTGTAAATTTAGTGTAAACACCATATATCAGACTCCATTTTTTAATCTCAAAACATTTTTGTTTTAACTTCTTCACAAACAGACAGAAAAACAAAATTCCAAAAATGTGTTTTTCAAAATTATAAACCACTGAAACGAGGAGATTCGTTAAAATCCTGAGTTCGAATTTTTCAACGATTAAAATAATTTCACTTTTTATACTTCATAAAAGAAAAAATCTTTCCCGTCTTGCCAATTATAGGAAACATACTTGCAAACTAAGGCAACATGATTTATTTTGAAAATGTTGTTTACTTTCTCTTGGAACAGAGTTTTACAATATAATTTCTGCCTGAAATTTAGAAAAAAAAAACATTTTAATAAAGCAGTGCAAAAAACTATTTTTGTGGTCCATGCCCGTAATATTCCAATTCTAAATATGCAAAAGATAACAATCCACAAAATTGCTCCAGTTTTGTTTTAAAAAAACACAAACGCTTTTTTTTTCAAAATTTGAAGACGCTTAAAGTGTGTTTTCCGATATAAATTTTTAAAATTGTGCTGTTAGATTGTATGCTGTGTTTTTCCTGGAAAATGCAGGAATATAAAGTTCGACTCTAATTTCAAAAAGTATATATTTTAGAAAAATTGAAAAGAATGCACAGAAAACATTCATTTTAAACTGATTTTTTAGAAAACAATAAACGAGGACTGGTTTATAGAAGTTTCGGTAAAAAGAGAGAGGCAATTTGTGCCGTTACACCTTCTATGTTTTGATGTATTATAAAGTATTTTTATTTACATACGAGACTTAGTTTAATTTAGTTTGTTTATAATAATACTGAACTAGGGATTTTGGGAGAAATCTAGCAATTTTGAAATTCAATCAGATAACGAGGGCGATTCCAGAGCCAACGGGCGCTTCTCCAAGCTTCTACAGCACATCATTTGGAGGATATTTGACCCATGATATCAGATTTAACGTTCACTAGACTCATATTCATGTCCAGTTTTCAGTGGAAACAAGTTTAGAAACTGGAGTTTTCAAGGCTGAACTCCCAAACTTAAATCAGATCTTCAGATCAAGACTGAAAAATTATAAATAATTTATATCATGTAGCATACCAATTAAAATCATGTAGAATACAATGATTAATTTATATATACAAAATACTCCACGGTGCAGTGCATTGGAATAGAAGCATCAAATTTCGCAAAACTTTGCCAGCAAATTTATTGAAACTCTAAGTCATAAAAAGAAAATTTTCTTCTGTGAAAACTTACTTAACGAACATAATTCGTTTCCGAATCTTATTCGTAATATAGCACATTCGTTAAGCGTCCTAATTTTCCCCATAGAACCTTATGCAAAATAAGACAATCCACCCCATTTCGAGAAAAAAATTCTGAAAAAATTTATAATATAATTTATTATTTATTATTCGAGCTTCTTTTTTACTTAAAAATTGTCTAAAGAATTTGTCTTACTGTTCAAAATTTTGTGACAAGGGGATACAGCATTAACATTAAGTAAGTTTTTAGCACGCATAACTACTCTCTTATCAGGGCAATGCTTCTCAACATACGACGCATTAATTTCCCATACTTTCAGCATTTTTCTTATTTCACAGCAGTTGTTTCTCAGCTGCATCTATTCGTCTACATCTCCTCACCAAATCTTCTTCTGGTTTTGGCTATGTGCTTCTACAATTTCATCGATCCACCTCTAGTTAATAAGCTTGATCATAGATGCACATTCTTGTCGATTAGATCCAGAGGCACTTTTTTCAAATCCCTCAAAACAGCATTCAACAACGTTATCAGGCCAAAACTTCCTCTATGAATACATAAAGATTTTCTACAAACAAGTCGCCAGCACATATTGATACAACCTAATCCAGCATGTAACACCAAGGTGACTCCTCGCTACTCCTTTTGAGAAACATCGCTCGGTAAGCGTGCCATATTTTTACTTTTTTTTCTTTTGCTCGTTTTGATAAATGCTCGTTCAGTTAAGTTTGTGAACACGACTCATAAAAATTCAATAAACAAAACATGTGAACTCTAGTATATACTTCGCTTTAGATTTAGAGAAAGAAGTCCGTCTGTCCGGCTTTCGAATATAAGTTAACCCGAAAATTACAAAACGAGGATAGCTAGATAGATGAAATTCGATGAAGAGATTTAACATCTTTAGAACAGATATTCAAAAAGGCTTGATTGCCGGTCTTTCTGTTCTTTCAAAAACATGCAAACACGATGATTTTTTTTAAAAAAATTACTTTTGTGACTACAAATGCAGTTTTGTGTCAAATCTTTGTTTCAATCGAATGGGAGTGCAAAAATAGTCCTAAAAACTGGACATTAATATAACTAATATAATATATTGCATTAAAACGGGACATTAATATAACTAAACCAATCAATCTATTGGAGAAAATGCGTCTAGAATACGAATTCGATTTTCAGATATTGTTAACGCATAGCAGGGATTAATCACCAAATACCTCGCCAAGGATGCCACGTTAGATTCAATAAAAATGTTAATTTCATGCCAAAAGTTAAAAGTTCATATCTATTGTACCCCAATGCCATGTATGGCGTTCTCTGGAATAACACTTATATTAGAGAATATACGAGAAAGTTTTGGGAAGACAACTCCCGCTAGTTTATTAATTGAGTGGTTAAGATTAGCATAGGGCTCCTTGCATTTTCATGCCCACATCAGTTCATCAGTGGCAGAAATTTAGAATTTTGCCGCTTTATTTATTGCGCATTTTTACAAGATGAACTACAATTCATCTTTCTCATAGTGAACCTTTTCTTTATCAAGAACTCTTGGAAACCAAATATTTGAAATCATTGCAAATCATATTTTTTCATTTAGTTTTGAACTTTTGAATTAGCCGTGCTTTACATGTTCAAGCAACGAATTTTTTTTTCTATGCATGTTTTTTTTACCACATGCATGTTTTTGTACTTTTATAATTGTATTTATTTTGTTTATATTTTTGCGATGAAATGTTTTCATTTTTTACTCCTCTTTTTTTATTTTTTGAACTAAATTTGTTTTTTCTCTTTCGCTTTTAAATTATTTTTTTTAACAAGCCTTCAATTTTTAGTCTAAAAAAATATTTTTTCCCCCTAAAACTTTCTGATAAACTTCTGAGTATTTCCTTTTTCTTTCACCTGATAGCGAATTAATAACTAAATAGGAAAATAGAATCTTGATCGTGTTTACTATAATAGTTTATGAGAAACTAAAAGTTCTGAACATTAAATAATTGGAGGGGTATTTTTTTCATTCTTTTATATTATTTTATTTTGTAAATAGCAAATTTTCCCATATTTCAACTTATCCGTTTTCTGTTTTTATTTTCTGATTGTTTTTGTCATGTGCATTTATGTAATTTTGTGGCTTCAATGTTCCTTTTACCAATATATTTCTATTAAATTTTGTAATACAGAAGACCGTTCCAGCCCGATACTGATCAATAGTAATCAATTTTTTTTATTTAACACAATTAAACTTTGCCCTAGTAGACTGTGAATATTAAAAGAATCTGTTATCATCAGGTATATGATTTGTCATCCACTTTATATTCACGACACTGCTTAAATAATCATAAGTTATAATTACAGAGACATGGAGTGGTGTTATGTACCAAATTTTATTTATATCTTATTATTTACAAATGCTACTCCTCGTTTCGTAGTTGTTGCTACTTATTGCACTTTGCTCAAGTCCGCTGACGAAGTTTTACTCAAAGTACGTGCAGTAGCTTCTGAGGTTAAAGGCCCCCTGAGCACCCAAGGACAGAAGTCTGACTTCTGGCTCATATGAAGATGGCACGCACTTGCGCAATCCCTTTTTACAAGGAGGCTCTTTCACACACCTTACAGATATAACACAAGCTAAATAACAACCATACCCGAGTCAGGACTCGAACCCAGGATGCCTAGACTACGGGGAAAACGCACTACCCCTATGCCAGGATGCCGACCCTTTAAATTGTCACATATTTTCTTTAATTGAATTTTGGCCCAAAGTTGTAGGAAATCTATTAATTTGATATGAAGACGATATTTCAAATTTTGTGCGTCTAGCTCAACGCGTTTTCTAGTCATCGTGTTCACAGACAGACAGACACAACTCCGAAAAACGGTTTTTCAAAGACAGGGAGACTTGAAACGTAAAGATTAATCAAAATCTCGAGTTTGAATTTTTTGACAATTACAATACTTCTTTTTATACCTTATATAAGCGGAAAATGAAAAAAAAAAAAAAAAAAAAAAAAAAAAAAGATTTAAAAAATTTTTTTTTTTTTTTTTAAAAAAAAAAAAATTTTTTTTTTTTCCTCAAAAAAAAGGAAAAAAAAAAAAAAAAAAAAAAAAAAAAAGATGAGAGCTTTAAAAGTATTTCCTCTATTCTAAAACTTAAATAACTTTTCCTGTAGTCCTCAATATGATTTATCCTATTTTACATTAATTAAACGGAAGATTTAAATTCTATTTTAATTTTCACTGTATCAGACAACCGACTTACAAAAACTTTTATGGGAAGTTATTTTCATGAAAGCATTGCATCCAAATGATTGGTTCATTCTCTAGAAATGTAATCTTATATATCCATTCCACTTAACAAAATCACTTATGTTAAAGTGGAGATCTATTTATTCTACAGAAAGTCCAAATGAATGGAACTAAAATTTTGGCATTGCACCATTCGCTTATTTAAAATTTGAAAGTAATTTTAAACTAAATTTAAAAAAAATAGATATCTGCTATAGCAAGTTTAATGTTATCATGTGGAAACATTATTATTTTTAAGTCATTATTTGTCTTAAATAATTTATTAACCAGTTTAAAAGGTTTGAAATAGTCACTTGACTATCAGATTACTTATGCATCAATATTTAGAAAACAGTTTTTTTTTTAATCTTAAAATCGTTTGAACTTCAAAACTTCTTTTGTTAGCTAGAAAAATTTTAAAAATTAATATATATATATATATATTAATTTTTAAAATTATTTATATATGTAATGATATTTTAACTCTAATTTAAATTTAATTAATTTTCAAGATTTTATCTTAATTTAGCCCATAGTAACGTTATTCTAAAATATTCTCTTATTTCGTGATCCAATTCCACTGTCTCTACTTAATTAATTCAAGAGAAGCTTTGTTGAATTGCAGAGTCAGCTAAAAGTCTAACTTTCACACGCTCGGCGTGAAGGGGTAAAAAACTGTCCAGTAAGCACATTCTTTCTTAAAAGATCCCTGTGTTTCCCTTACATGTGATTGAAATGCGCTCAGAAATCCCTATCAGAATCTTATTAATATATCAGCACTATAAAATAATATTTTCCCTATCCATATCTCATGTTATATAAGAGAAGGGATAATTTATTTCTCGCTTCTTCCCCACTTCTGTTTTTGCAGCTCGCTGTGGCAGACCTGCCATGTCCGCGCCTTCTTGTAAATAATCATGCTTGCCTCCCGGAGAGAATAAATCGAACTTTAAAAATTACAAGGTCTCTTCGCTGCTGGTCGCACCTGTATTCTGCTTCACAACAAATAATGTTACATATATATATATAT
>JAPMOR010020556.1:215299-230358 GCA_026543865.1 Argiope aurantia
TGTGTGTGTGTGTGTGTGTGTGTGTGTGTGTGTGTGTGTGTGTGTGTGTGTGTGTGTGTGTGTGTGTGTGTGTGTGTGTGTGTGTGTGTGTGTGTGTGTGTGTGTGTGTGTGTGTGTGTGTGTGTGTGTGTGTGTGTGTGTGTGTGTGTGTGTGTGTGTGTGTGTGTTGCTTCTTCTGGCGATAATTTCTTACGACCCTGTTATATATTGGCCAGACAGAAAAACTGAGTACATGGTAAATATTTGCTACAAGTTATAACTTTTTGTTGGAGATAAGTCGCCAAATGTGACAACCTTCTTTATCATTTTCTAATAACACTAAAAGCCAAAAATTGTTTCCTCAGAAGCATTAAATGGCCAATTTTCTGCCCGTTTATTTTCCGGTTTCAAAAACTTCAAACTAAAACAATAGCATGTTCTCTCATGATAAAATGTCGAAACTTTTTTAAGCATAATCTAAATAGCATTTAGTAAAATGTTCATATAATTTTTAATACTATAAAGCATTATACTTTTTCAGAAATATAAACTTTGCAAATGGTAATTAATTAGGAATTTTACAGGAATAATGACTTAAAAATTAATTTAAATAATATTTGATTTTATCTTGAATTCATCCAACAATTAAGCTTTTTAAAATTAAATAAAAGCACAAAATTAAATAACTTCCAAAAAATTACAAAAAAAAAAAAAGTCCCTCTACCGTATTGAATAAGCCGACCCTGTTCTTGTGCCGGAATCGAAAAATGTGAGGTGACAAAAAAAAAAAAAAAAAAAAAACGCATGTTTGTGGACAGGGTGAACTCTTAAAAGCACAAAATGTTGTCAGAATACCTCAATGATGTTATTAAATATTCGGAATGCTGTACAATACTGCAAAGATATCAACAAAATCGTTTGGCAATATACATATACTATGTCTCAATTCTTCAATTCATATAGGAAAACAACTAAAATATGTGGTAAGCATTTTTTCAAAATTTAATTGCTCATATTCTTACATAATATCATTTAATATTGTGATACAATTTGAATACAATACTAATTTGAAAATAATGTGATACAACGACTTTTTTTTAAATATTTGGTGAAATAATTGTTTAAACGAAAAGTTAATTGAATTTCGTAACACGCTAATTAGGAACATGCGTGTTAAGATTGGCAACGAAAAAAAGAGTATAAATTGATTGCAAAAAATGTTCTCAGAGTAAAGATACGTGGTAAACTATACAAATAAGCTCATTATTTTTTCTAAGAATATATTGTTCTAGAAAACGGTTTTCCATATTTAAATTTCTTGTAATCATTCATCATATATGATTCGTTTCTTTTACGCAATCTATTGGTATTTTATATTGGTTTAATTCTAAAGAACAGATTATTTTTCAAAATTTTGTTTTTAAAGCAAATGTTTTACACCGACGCATATGTTGAATTCTTTTCATTGTTAAAATGCTTCATATTTTTAAGACAACATTTGTACAAAAACTTGATTATTTACATTTTAATTTTATATCTTATCTGATTTTATAAAAATATAAAGACTTTCACATTTCTGGTATAAAATTTTCTCTTTCATTTGAATTAATTTTTCAATTGAAGACATTGAACTTTCATTTCACTCACAAAATAACTTATTGCATTCAATGTAAAAGAAATTGTCATGGGAATAAATAGAGTTTATTTATAAGAGCTTCGTGTTAAATATTTTAAAAATTAAAATTACCATTGGTTTTTAATCATATATTGAGGATTATTCTCCGTTTCTGGATTACTAATTAAAATTCATTAATCCATGGAGTTCAAAAGAAAATTTAAAATTGTCAGTAGATAAATCATATTATCATTAGGTTACTGAATATGCTTCAAATGTTCTTTAAATTTAAAATATAATTGGGCTAATAAACCCTTACATAGAGAAATGCATATTAAATTTTAATTTTTGCTATCTTTAAATCTTTTTTTTAATTTTTATTTTTTGTTCGTGAATCATACAAATTTAAGAACTGAAGCAAACGGATATCAAGAAAAATTCCAAAATAATTACATAGAAAAAGTAATAAAAAACTATTAAAAATATCTTTGTTAAGACTAGATAATATATGATATCTCCTCAAAGATCTCCATTTATTTATGTATTGCAATATGCAAAGATATCGTAACGTTGTTCACGATTTTTTTGACGCTTCACTCTTGCTTCTTAAATTATCAAAACGAAACATTCTAATTTTAATTATATTTGAAGTATATTTTCGGCAACAAAGGTGCATGAATAATTGCAAACATTTTATTTTGACAGATTTTAAAGTTTATTTCATTTGTCTATCGATTCCATCACCTCTAAGAAAACTCTTAATTCTACAATAAGCAGATTACGTGAAACTTTTATATTCTTCTAATTCACCGTAACATTCAAAGTAATAATTTAAAAATCATGTCACTTGCAGTATTTTTACTGTCTATAATAAAGCTGAATGTCTCTGTGCATTGGGGTTCTACAGACCAGATCGTTTGACCTACAGCTACCAAATTTAACACATGCATACCTTGGAGGTCGGGAATGTGTACCTCAAAGCGTTTTTTTTAAATTTCTAATTATAATCTGAATTAATTAAAAATTAAGCGAAATTTCGACGCCTTTTCGCGATAAATTCTGAAAATATTAACACACAGAAATGATTTTTAATCAAGTTAAAGTTCAAAAAAATTATCTTTTTAATGATACCAATATTTTAACTTATAAATTAAGTTTCTATTTTTATTTCTTTAAAACTTCCTAAAAACTATTTTAACCACATTATTCAACAATTTATTTCGCATAAAATATAAATAAAATGTATCCTGCAGTAACAAGATACGTGTTATGGGGAAAAAATTTTATCAAAGAGTTGCTATCACATTGATAAAAGCTCAAATTAAAAAAAAGTTAAATCTCGCAGCAAATCTAGAAAAATGTTCTTTTCGTCACGTGCCTGTATAAAATGAAATAAATAGGAAATATAATATTTTTTAAAAAATAAATGCAAAACATAGTTTTCTGAGATCTTTTACAATATGCGTTATTGATTCAATAAATCGGCTTTTTTAAGGCAATTCTGGTTTAATATATATTCTTTCAATTCAGGGCACAACGTATAAATTGAAACCATTAATAATAGAAATGCATACGTTGAAATTGTCTAAATGAAATAAATAATTATATTTTACGTAACTTGAGTAAATAAATTACGAATCTTTAGCTTTTATCTAGATCACCTGCTCTGTGAGTTATGTTTAAAAGAATATTATTGATACACTACTATTTTAAATAAAAAGATTTGTTCTCCAGGTAACTAAATCAGTCTCTAAAATTGACTGATTTGTGAAAATTTGAACATCACTATTCAATAAAAAAGGGGTTTTTTAAACTACTTCATCGATTGTCTCCAAGATCATACCCCAATTAGAGGCCAGGATTTCTCAAGACTGATTGGTCTAAGATTATAAAAATGTTGATTGTTTTGAATTATTCTATCCAGAACTTCATAAATCTATCAGGTTTGATGTCAGAAGATAAAAACGCTTCTTTATTTATTTTAAAAGTTGAAGTGTCAAGAATATTTCGTAAAATATGATTTCTTAGGAACAAAAGGCCGTATAAAATTTAGACTACATAAATTCTTGAAGTATATTTATAGACTGAAATAAAATAAAATACTGTTATTTACGTCATTTAAATCCTTTTGAAAGTAACGGAAAAACGGAACTTCATGATGACGGGAAAAAACAGAATTTCATAATGAATCTGAGAAATTTTTTGTTGAATAATTCTTGAAATATTACAAAAATTATGAAAGGTATTCTGTAGTGCAAATAAAATTTAAATGTTGAACGTCTCTGTTTTCAATTCTCATATTAGGAGAAAGAAAAAAAAATGGTTGGCTTCAGTAAAATTGATTTCATATTAATTACAGTTTAATAATTATTTTGATAATAATAATCTACTTTAATTTGAAGTTTAAATTTTACGGGAGCTGACAGAAAATTAGAGAGATACGAAGTATATTATGGCTTAAGGCCTTTATAATAATATGAGTGAATTATTTGACTATGAAAATTTGAAGCTTAAACATCTTTTGATGAAAAAGCTATTAAAAAAGTTTTACGTAAAATATTTAATTAAAAATTTTAATGAGCATTTAGATTGGCTAACCGGCTGCTCCTCAATGGCAGCTAGTAACAAAAAAAAAACCCCAAAAAACAATTGAAATATTATTTCAAGATCAAGGACAGCTGTAATATAGAAAAGATTTTAATGGAATCAAAAATAATAATGTCTAGTTTTTATCACGCCATTATTTTCAATCAAATTGCACTTATTCGAATACAAAAAAAGAAGCCAAAACATGGTTTTCTTGATATTTGATTTTCTATAAATGATAGGCGAGTTTAAAAGTTTAATTTAAAACATCAATCCTCTCATGCTATTAATTTCCCTCTCTATTTTGCACTACCGCACAGTTTCAACATTTCATTTAATTTTTCTATTCACAATTTGTTTATATTCTGCTTTTCAAGGATGAAACGTTTCGGCAAAGAAATTTGATCTCACGTTGACATCCATGGAGGAATTCTGCAAAAGAAAAGGCGTTATGACAAAATAGATAGCAGCACAAATAAAGTTGTTATAGAAATTTCAGTTTATAATCTACAAAGTAATAGTAAAAGGCTAACTGCAAGTCACACAGTTAGGGAGGACTAATTTTAATTTAAATTTTTACAAATTTTCCTTATTTTTTATGTTAACATTAGCTTAAATCAGAATTGTGACAAACATCTTCTGCAACATTAGATTACTTTTAACAATAAATTTGTGTACTTCCACAATTGTTTTATATCTGAATTTTTCTTCTTGTTTAATCGTAAATTAATGCGAAAATGAGGATGACTATCAACTCTATTAATGTGTTTATAAAATTTTTCAATATTATCCAACGTACTTTCATAGTTGTTTTAAGATCTCTGAATAAATTCCTATTTAGAAGCACCGATTAATAGAAGTATTGTCTATATTTGCCGTCGTCTATTATTTTTTGAAGTTGAGAAGATCGCTGAATTTCTTGTGTCTGTTTTCTTGAAGTTTGACTTGTAGAAAAGAAAGAACATTTGGAAAATAGTTATAAAACATAGCATTAATATTATCTTAATAATTATGAAGAATTAATTCTTTTTTATTTAATATTAAAGTTTATGTTAGAAAATAGTAGAAATTTTCTATTAAAGTCAGTTCAAATAAAAATCCTTTTAATCATTTAAGGATTTTGATACCCTAAAATCAATAACAATGCTAAATTTATTCAATGACTAAATTTATTCAATGATAAGTAATTTGAATAAATTTATGAAATTTGTGTTAAAAACTATGTATGGTCTTTTGACTTGTCTGATTTGTGATTTATTTTCTTCTGTTCATTGACCAGTGAGCTACGATATTACGTAACCATTGTGGTTTCTTATTCTGGAGCTCTGTAATCACTAAAAATAATATTAAATTTTGTGATAACACTGGAGAAGATTTCATTGGTATTGGTACTAATTGCTAACCAGGAATTAAATATATTTCATGCAATGTTTTTATTTAACTGTAACCATGATGTCGAATTCTGTGTTGTGTTTGCGTGCGAATTGTTTACTTTATGCTGCCGGTGCATTCCAAAATACTGTATGTTTTATTTAAATGTCACATTTCTTAAAGACATTTATAAAATTGAATCTAATTAAAAATATTTTTTTTGTTTTATATATTTTCTTACCTTTGATTTCTTTTGGTATTTTAAATCAGAATGAAAAGAATGTGTGAAAATCTGTCAATGTTCTATCATTTTGAAAAATTTTAACATCATAATCAAGTCATATTTTTTTGCCATATCTTTATGAAATTTATTTATGAAGTTTTAATTGCCACTTCAAATAAAAATAAATTCTTTGTTATATAAATTTCCTAACTATATAATGGCATATGCTTAATTTCTAATTTAATTTATATTTATAGAATCAACTAGTTGCTCGTGCTGTCTCAGCAGTCTATAGGAAATGGTGAGAATTTTAGATAAATCTGTTTTTAAATATTTTCATCTATTGTCAATCGGAAATATTGATTTTAAAAATTAATTATTTCTGTTGTTTATTTATTATGTTTCAATCTATCGAATTATCGTTATATTTTCGTACTAAATTATAAATTGTTGTAATTTTAAAGGATATATTTCGTTAAAAATATTCTTAATATATTAATTCAAGCATTCTAGTAAATGCATAAGTAATTTGAATAAATTTATGATAATTTGAAAAGTGTTGGTTTACTTTATTTATTTTTTCGTTATCTGCTGTTTAAAATTATGTAATATGCAGTTTATAACTTTTTTTAGTAGAAATATTATGTTTATCTTTTCATTGGCAATAATCTTGATCCAGTAATTTTAAATTCTCTGAAATTACTTTTAAATGTTGAGAAATCATGCTTTAATATATAACAAAATCTTTGAAATCTCATGAATTTTTTATGAATGAAATCTAAATATATATATTTATATATACACTTATATTGTTCTTTTTGTGTAATTTTGATGACAGGATAATGTTATTAATAATATATGGATATGAATTATTATTATTTCCTTAATTAAGATGACAATTTATTTGAATCCCATTTTTATTTAATTTTCAGTATTCTGTTATATTTAAGCAAGAGCAAGGTAAGGGAAATAAATATTTCTGTATTTTAACAATGTATTCTATATTAAACTTTTTTTTTGAAAATTAATTTTTTTAAATTATATTAACTGGTTAATCAATCCAATTTATTAAATGTCTTTTTTAAAATTTCATTTAATATTCATTTTTTAATATCAATTTCAATTATTTCGAATTAAAATTCAATAATTAGTATTTTTACAGAATTATTGAGATTAGATTATTTTAACTGAAATACTGAATTAATGAAATTGGAATTGTTTAAAGTTTATTAATACCCTCTTTTTAAAATGAATAGTACCTAATTTTGTAGCTGAATTTAAATTTTTATAGTGCTTTCAGCAACAATTTATTTAATTAATCTAAATTTATGTCTTATTTCTCTACAGTTGTAAACTAAGATTGAAGAGTTAAATTAATTTTATATGAAAGATATTTATAAATAATTTTATTATTTTACAGAAATTGTTTATGGTGATGATCCTTATGATATTCTAGAAGGAAAATTTGTTGATGAGGAATTATTCTAATATTTACACTTTGTCATGGATGTGTTCAGGCTCATTGTTAAATTTTGCAAAATCATGTTCAAAATTGTGGTAAAATCTCAAGTGATTTCTTAGATTTACATGCCAATTCCTTTTAATCATACAGACATGCACATACACATAATAAAGTGTCACTTAATATTAAGGAATAAGATGATTTAGTTTTCTAATATCTGTTACAAATTTGAAAAGTTTCTTTGTCAAATTCACTTTCTCATGCAAAATCACTTTCTTCTTTGCAAACAGTAAAGATCACATTATAATTTCTTCTATGCTATTATTTACTATTTGTAGTTTAGCTCAAAATCATATAATCATTAATTTAATCTTTAAATTGAATCAGTTCTTTATTATTGTATATAACTTAAACATTAGTTCTTCAATTCATCATTTCTCTATCAGAGGTTAGAGATAAATCAAAATCTTCATAGTAATTTTAAAAAAATTAAATGTTATAAAATTATACATAAGTTGTGTATAAAGTATGATTATAAAAATTTATCTTATAAAAGATGTTATCTTAGAGATGTGTTTCCCATTGTAAATTATAAGCTACTTAATTAAACCCATTAACAAATTTCAAATTGAGTTTGTTTTGTAGCTCAAAAAAATGCCAAATTGTTATTCTAATCCATTCATAATTTTTTCTATATTTATTATACTTGCCACAGCATTTGTTGTCCAAATTTTCAATCGTTGATTATCTCAAAATGGTGTCACACATATAATGTCTAAACTTAGTTTGCTGATTTTATTTTATGGAACTGCAAAAAGGATTGCCTTTTTCCCCTTCTTATTTCCATTTTGTTGAACATTTAAATTTTGTTCGTTTTTACATGTAGAGATTAGCCATGCTACTTATTCATTTGTAATAATTATAAATGCAAAAAATTGTATTATTATCCTCAAAAGTTATTTCATACGTTTTGTATTGGGCCAAGAGTTTGTACTCACTTTGCAATATGAAAATTAATTGTATGAATTTTCTTCTGTTCAGTTAATATAACAAGGAAAATGCATGAATTTTCTTTTTAAAGTTTTCTTTCTTTTAATGTGTGTGAAAATTTAAAATTTAACCCCAATTTCCTTCTGTACTTCAGCTCATGATGATAGCATTTGGTGCTGTGCATGGAAAAAAGGTCAAAAAGATTTATTGAATCATATTGTCACTGGTGGTGTTGATGATATGGTAAAGTCTTGGAAATGGTACAGTTATGAATATGTTTTTTACTTTAATTATTAATTATTTACAATTTTTTTTGGCAAATGTTAATTAAATGTTATTTTCTTAATAAATGTTTACTTATTCCATCTAATCTGGTTCATAAAAGAACTAAAATTTCACCACTTTTCCGCTTTAAAAAAAATGAACATAGACATTCATTGCTTAAAATATGATCAAACATAACACATTTCAATTTTACAAGATGATATAAATGAATAATGCTTAAAATGTTTCTGACATTTTATAAATAAGTTATCTTTTTTCATGAATAATTATATTCATTTTTTTATTTAAGGAATATTTTGCATTATATATCATTTCCCTTCTGTTCTATATAGGGATGAAGAAAAGTTAGATCTTCGTCATGTTTTTGAAGGTCATGCATTAGGAGTTGTGTCAGTTGACATTAATGAAGAAGGTTCAGGTAATATAAAATAGTAGTGATATTATTTTTCTTTTTCATTGAAAGATTAATCTACACATTTTATCTCTAACAATTTTTGATGATTATTTCTAGATTTCTCAATCTATAAAAACACATTTTTTGCTAATATATGGATATAAATTTATTTCTCTTTTAAACAAGAAGATTAGTAACTTTATGTCAAAAATTACTATTTTCATCCTACTTTAACATTATTTTTGATTCCTCAAAGGTTCTTAAATTTTATTATTTTCCTTTAAGAGTTAGGATAGATTCTTTTCCTAGAAATAGGCATGTAACTGGCATACCACAGTGTAATTACAAAATCTTTCCCTGATTAAAATTATTACAACCATTGACTACAATATTGTAACTTTTTACTATAAAATAGTCATTCTTTCTTTTTTCCTTATTTTTTTCTTTCGTGGTTTAACCGATAGTTCATCTAATCATAAATAGTGATTTTTACATTCAATTGAAATCAAAATGGCAAACAGAAATAGTATTCATTTAAATAATTATAAATAGAACATTCCAAATTAAATTCAAACACAAAATGCAGATTCAAGAATTATAACTATTTTGTGTAATCTATTCCCCCTCCTCAAGTAGGCAAGAGAAAAAAAATCAGGTTGCAAATTATTGCTATGCTACTAATCATTTAACTTCATCTTGAAGCGAGAAATGACAAAATTCAGGGACTAACAAGTGACTCTTCCCATTGAAATCTATTCTTTGTCATTTTACTATCAAAACAACAGCAATTTGAATAGCCTTTAAACATATTATAATAATTAAAAATGAAATTAATATCACATCCCATTTAAATGAATAAAATTGTAAAAGTAATTATTTGCTCTTGATGTTTGATAAAAAAAATTTCATGTTATCATTGTTTAAAAAATTATTGATAAAAAAATGCCATATGTAACTTCTTTCTCCAATTATATAAGCTCAGAATGCTTTCTCATGGTCCCTTTTTCATTTTTTAAAGTCTTCCTGTTCTTTTTTTACACTGCTCATGTCATGGCTTTAATGACATCTTGGCTTTAAATCTTAAAAACAGATAACAATTGAACTATTTTTTAGAATTTATGAAGAATAAAAAACAGTTTGAATTTAAGAGCAATAATGTAATCAAATGTTTATAATTAAGGGAAAAATTAAAGATTTAAAATTCAGGAAAAGTCTGCATGGTTATTAACTAATAATTTTAAAGATAATTTATTAAAAATTTTGATGATATAAAATTGTTTTTATGCAATAATATTTTCAGAAGTTATTACAGGAAAATTTCAACATTTTCTTATTTTTTAATTAATTACATTTCTAATCAAAATTTTGAGAAAAAAAATTGTTTGCGATACACTTTTTTCTCTCCCAAAGTATATTTGTGCATTTGGTAGTTCTAAGTTTATTCCCCTGAATTTTTTTTAAGGTTTAGAATTTTGCATACTTTTTTAATAATTATGTTAACTATCATAAGTTGATAAGTAGGCATACAGATTGATTTGAAATATATTTTTGTATCATTTTTTTACATTTAAAATAATTGATGATACATTTGCAGTTGCTGCTTCTAGTTCTTTGGACAGCCATATAAGATTGTGGGATTTGCACACCGGTCAACAGTTGAAAAGTATTGATGCAGGACCAGGTAAATTTATATCATCTGCATTTTATTTCATTTATATTTGATGATATTCATTTAGGATGCAATTGAATGAGTGTGTCATGTATAAAAAGCATAATTCAAGTTTATAGATTGAATGTTATATGAAATTAACTTCCAAGTCTTAAGATCTGAAATTGCCTTGTCAGTGATTGAATTTTGTTTGTAAATTCTTTCTCATGTAAAAAAGGCACCCTTTTTTTTTTTTCTTTAAAAAAGAATTTACAAGAAAACACATGCAGACACACATTTATCTGAAGTAATTCACAAATAATCATGTACACTCTACAAATCATATGTGCATATTTGATATTTAATATTTGTAACATAAATTATATAAATATTTTAGATTAATTTTATCATTTGAAGTAATGATTTTGATGAAGTTTATATTGTCTAATTATCTGATTTAAAAGAAATGGAAACAGATAAATTTCCTGTTTAAATATTTAGACAAATAATTTGTTTAAATTATTTATTTGATTTTATTAAGGTTTAAAAGCATTTTTATTTCAGAAATTGCATTTTAATGAAATATTAATATTTTCTGTGTTCATAAACAGTTTTAGAAATAGTTGTGGCAATTTAATTGAATAGTCGTGTCAAGTTTTCTCCTATTTTAATCAGAAAGGTAAGCTACATATTTAATTTTTAATCATAAATAGGCAGTAGTGTAAGTAAGACCAAGAAAGCTATTTTTACATAACAATCTTTGACAAAATATTAAGAAATCAAGTTTTATACAAATAATATTTAGCTGTATGAGCCTTGTGAGTCATACCAGCTGTATACATTCTGTCAACATGGGAGCAGATAACATTTATTATTTTTTCTTCAAATGTTTCTCTCCCTTTATTTTTGAATGAAACATCAAATTATGTTCTGTTAATTAGCCATGATCACACTGGGACAATGAAATAATTAATTATCAATTTGTTACTTTTCCAAATAAGAAGCATAGAGAAAATATAATAGTTGTCAAAAAAAAAAATTCAAACAAAATTTTGACGAATCTCCACATTTTAGATGTTCCTGAATTTGAAAAACATATTTTTTGCGAAATATTTGTCTGTATGACAAAGATAACAAAGACTGTAGTAGATTGATGAAATTTGGTATACAGGCTTAAAATCAAGTTTATAGATTTCAGTCAAATCTTAAACGATATCCAACAACGGGTTTACCATGTAAAACTCCTAAATATTCTGCAACTCTTAATTTTAGTTTTCTGCCAAATTTTTATTTCAATCAATTGAGAAGAACAAATCTGAAACCCAAATATCATTTTTGGATAATTTGACTGCATGCTAATAATAAATCGCCAAAACCCTCACTAAAGTTTATATGATTAATTGAGTAAAAAATTCTAAATTGATGCCAAAGGTTAATATTTCGTAACTATTTTATGCTAATTCCATGCAAAATGTTCACTGGTAGAACTTCTTCATTAGAGAATATGTGAGAAAGTTTTAGGAAGAACACATTGGTTTGGTAATTTGAATGGAAAGAGTATCTTCATAACTGAAGCCCACATAATAGATGATGTGGTACTTCAGAAATTCAGTGTAATAAAGCAAAATTCATTGTTACATATTCTTATATTTTCAACAATGGTATTAAGATATGATGTGATATCAGATAGACAAAGCACTTAAAGTGGTTTATGACCTCTTACGCAGATGTTATATGTCATTAATCGTTTTGGGTGAAAATTCTCTTATGTGTGCTTTTAATAGATTTTCCTCATGGTTTAGTGCCACATTCTAGTGTCATGGTGTAACTTGTTTTAAGTGTTAGTTGATGCATAGAGGCCTCAGGTTTTTGCCTCGAAATGTTTCCTGATGATGTTGTTTATTCATGTTTCTTTCAAAAGAGTGATTCAAAGAGGCCTCAGGTTTTTGCCTCGAAATGTTTCCTGATGATGTTGTTTATTCATGTTTCTTTCAAAAGAGTAATCTGTGTATTAGAATCTCACTCTCTTAGGTCAAATTAGGATTTCACAAGTATATATGAATTATTGAATTTCCATTAATATAAACAAAAACATGTGCTAGTGAGTTTAAAGAGAAACACATGCTCATTTTGTAGTATTTATTTATAATTGTTACACTTAATGGGATGAGATGTTATTGAAAATATTATAACAAGAAATGGCATCAATAATCTTTTGCTAATTTTAGTATTTTCAATGAAGTAAAATACATCAAATATTAATTTTTAAAAATATTGAATGATAAATAGTTTAATTAATTTTCTTATTAGAACTGAAACTAAGGTATCTATTATCTCATATTTAAAACTGATTTCTTTTATATGTGAAGGGATGCATTATTACGCCTACCTTTACAAAATTTTAATACATATTAAGCTGAGGGGAAGAAAATATGATACATTTTTAGATTATCCAATTCAATCAATTAAGCACAGTAGCTCTATTACTAAATTATTATTTATAATAATTTAAACATTACTCATGAATAAGGAAATTTAATTATAAGCACATGATTTTATTTTTAACTTTCAAAAATGGATTACTTATACAAACATAATTAATGATGCAAATTCTTCTGCAGGAATTTCTGGAAAATAAGTTGACCAACAAGATTTTAAATAAATTAAAGTTAATGTTGCTACTGTTTTAAAATTAAATTCATTCAAATACTTACCTCAAGCAATTTAGCCTACTTTCCTCCATAATATATAACTTTATGTCTTATCATGCACTTTTAACGAATGCCAGCGACTAAAATTTTTGTGAACATTCATTTTTGGAATACAAGTTATCTAATTATGCTGGGGGCAGTTGACCTCCACTGCTCAGTGTTAATCTTAAGCACATTTGAGAAAGGTATACATTTTAGTAATTCCATATTATGTTTTTCTATATGCTGTTCCAAGATGGTTGGATCAGGCCATTAATCTGTAACATTATTTGGTTCTTACTTTTGGTGAAATAAGCAATTACTTTTTTTTAGATATATTGGAAATCCATTAGAGATAATGTTATATATCAGTAATTTCAACTGCTCAAATTTTTAATCATTGACAGATTCTATTATTTATGTACTCAATTTACTCTTGATGCTATCATGTGCAAGAATCTTGAAATCTTTACAACTTTTTGTGTAAGTTCAAGATCAAACACTGTGGTCTCACTTGCACCTTATTTTTAAGTTTTCTAATTATAGTTCAAAGTTCTGCTATATATTTGATATTCTTCTGTAACTTTAATTCCATTTGTATTTTAATATATGAGGCCAGTAATTGCAACTCAGCTCAATGCAGGCTAACTTTAAATGCAGACTTTCATGCAGTTTGCTTAATATATTTACTAAGAAGAAAATATTGATATATAAAAATTTAAAAACTATTACTAGAACAGAAATATGTGGAAAGTGATGAAAATTTGAAATTTGTCTATCTAATTTTGTCTGCAATAAAAGAGCATTTTAAAGAAGTATTATTATATTGAAATCTCATCTGAAATGAAGAATTTTGATGTAGAATTTCTTAATTAAGAAAAAAGAATTGAGAAATATTGTCTTCAAGGGATGGGGGGGGATAGTTTTTTTTTTTTAATTTGCTGAATCTTTGAAAGTTATAAAAGTATCACTTTCTGAATGTAATTTTAGGCCCTCTGAATTTGCTTGAACTAAATAATGCATTTATTTCTTACTATCTCCTTTGAAACCAACTCAAGGATTAACGAATGCTAAAAATCATTTGTAATGTTTTATGTACCTAAACCAATAAGACCAAATTATACAATATTTTGTGTATTTTAATCTTAATGTCTTCTTTATCAAAATATTTTGTAACTTCAAACTTTGATAGATATGTAATACAATTTTCGACATCCTTGCACTGCTCTGTTCATTATGTCTTGCATTTCCTTAACTTTTCTGTCAATACTTTTAAACATTTAATTATATCACAGTAGAAAGCAACAATACTTGACATAGTTGAAGAATTCTTCACCATTGCTCAGTCCTGCAGTTAAACTTTAATTGTATATACTTTAAAATATAAAATTTTTTAAAGTCATGCCTAGTACTTCCAATACAAAAGAATAACTTGAAAGAATCTTCATATCTTTATTATCAACAATGGAAGGGGGAGAAAAGTCAAAATGAAAATATTTGTAACAATACTGAAAATTATTTGAGTTCCACTTTAGCAATGAAATGTAGATATAATATATGTTTAAAATATTTTTTAAAAATGAATTAAAAATAGAGAACATTATGTAATTATATTTTAAAGTTTAAATATTAATTTTTTAAAGTTTAAAAGAATATGAAAATAATTTATGTGCTGTTATTTTGATGCAAAAATTTCAATAATTTTTTTAATTTACATTCTAACAAAAACTTTAAAGAATTCTTCCAAGATATACATCCCCATCTTCCAAAGTGTATGTATGTATATATATATATATATATATATATATATATATAT
>JAPMOR010020556.1:230458-316566 GCA_026543865.1 Argiope aurantia
CTATCCTGTATAATAAATACTAAAACACGCTTTGATTTTTTTAATTGTCATTTGGATAGAAATAATATTTTTAAATAGAGGCATTTTTTCTGGGATATTTCTTGAATATTATTTTATTGCATGCTTCTAAAATAAAGAATTTTTATTTCCTTACAATGAGAATGGAAGATTATGATAATTATTTGAATATATTTTTACAGTTATTTTATTTTACACAAAATATGTAAGAAAACTAAGTAATAACAAAGTTTTGTTTTCTGGAGTTTTGTATTAACAACTTACAGTTTTAAGTATTTATTATTTTTTTTACATATTTCATCATTGGTCTTTTTTTTTTTTTTTTTTTTTTAGTGTTCCATATTTCTTTACAAATCACTGCTTTGAAATTCTACATTTTATCATAATGCGATCAAATTTAAATTCATAATTTTGACACCCAACTTTTGGTAAGAAAGGAGTTCTATGCATGTTTTTGGATATTCATTTGTAATTCATAAATACATATTATTGCATTGTGTACTGTGTTTTAGCTAAGAAGAAGGTGATAATGGCGATAGTTCCTTGAATTAAAATAACTTAATTTATGGTGAAATGTCATAAATTTGAAATATGTGAAAAAATATGCTTATAAAATTGTGATAATTTTATAAGCTTTTTAATTTAACTTCGTTAAATACTTTATATTTATAATTTTTTAACTATACTTATAAAATTAGTGCTATAGATTATGATCTGTGATTATATAATAGAAGGATTTTTAGCGATCACAAAGCACATTTGACTGCAGCAGCTTGATCAAATTTGTGTTTGTAGTTATCTACTTTTTATAGTCTGGCTAAGTAAGGGATTGAATTTTCTGGAAAGCTATCCATTTTTTAAGAACAAAGTGTTGAAATTTACATACCCCCACAAGCATTTATCACTAAATTTGATTGCTTAGATAAATCACTGCAATTTTTATGTAGAATGTCATTAAAAGATTTCAAGTTTAAGTTGAATCTCGTTAAAGGTATTTTTTATGTCTAAGTGGAAGAAAATAATTCCATCATTACTATGAGACTAATTTATTTTCTTTGCTTGTTTACTGAAATTTCTGGATTTTTTCAACATGCTTTGTTTTTTCTAGTTGATGCATGGACTGTGACATTCTCTCCAGATGCTAAATACATAGCTACTGGTAGTCATGCTGGTAAAATTAATTTGTACAGTGTTGAACATGGGAAACTTGAATCATTTTTAGAAACTAAGAAATTTACTCTTAGTATAGCTTTTGTAAGTATCTACTTTTGAATTTTTAAAAGTATTATATATATGCTTGTAGTAGTATAATACAAATTCATATTATTATGGAAACATAAATCATATTACAATATCATATTTTAATGTTATTGTATTATTAATGCATTCAAAAATTAAAAACTATTTTTGTGAAAAAAATAAGCTTGTTAAATAACAGTAAATTACACATTTGCAGGTTGATATATTTCGTATCCCCCTGAATACTGTATACTCAGTGAATATTAGATAACCAGTTAATAGCAAGCATCAAAGATTCACAACTGAAATTAATTTATATTTACATAAAATTTTATCAGTTATTAGAGATATTCTGAGACATACTGTCGCTTAGGGATGAGACTTTAGTTTTGGGGCTGGAAGTTTTTACATCAGAGCTTGAGACACATAGTATAGATGCTGTGAGACACATAGTGGTTTAGAGATAAGCTATTAGGTTTGGGGATAGAAGTTTTTACATCAGAACTTGATTTCATTAAAGATCTGTTATGTGCATGTAACTTGTACTTATGAAATATGTCAAGGGGTTAGATGTTGATATCTTCCTGTTAATATGTAGGTTTGGAAAGGGGAGTGCCAACTCAGTTATCATATTCATCATCTGCCAATGATTTGGAATTATGGGCCATTTTCAAAAAACTAATTCTTATGTTGTTTCAAAATACTTAATTAAACATAAATGTGCAGATGAATAATTTTTATTATCAGTAGCTATTAAAATTAGCCAGTGTAATTGTGAATGAATAGAAGCATGTTAATAGACTTTTAAATATATTCTTTTCTGTTGAATGCTGTCAAGACATTGATTGTATCTAATCACGATTTATAAACAATATTTCTGGTATCTATTCAACAAAAGAATTCATTAGTTAAAATCTGGAAATCCTAGGAGAATTCAATTTATGTTCTTTATTTGAAACATTTTTTTGAGCAGCATTTCATCAACTCTGATGTTTCTATAGTTATGCGTATGTACATCTAATTATTAAAAATTATTATTTTTCATTCTGAAATATTTATATGAATTATCATTCTGAAATATTTCATAAAAATACGGCATAATACTTCAAATTGTAAATTCTGGCAAGAAAAAAACAAAACAAAACAACTGCAGTTTGAATGGGTTGTTTTTGTCTCATTGGTGGCAACTTCAATTTTTTATAGTATTTATATTCATTTAAGGATCAGGATTGCCAATAGCTCAGAAAATGATGTCCAAAATAGTGTGCCAGATCATACTACTTTCTTTGTCTGTCAATCCAACTGCCTAAAGTCACCAAATTTTCCATTGATTGATCATAAATTTTTAGATTTTATGAGCTTTTTCCCCCCATATATGTAAAACTTGACTCCCAAAAACATTAGGATTTTGATGGTGCTTGTAAACTACATAAATTTTATTATGTTATACTTGGGACTCTCTGAAAGTACTTTAATTTTTTTTATTGATTCCTGGAGAAATGGGATAGATGTGCATCCATTATTCTTTGGGAGAAAAGAAAAAATGAATTTTTAACTTTGATTTGCTAAGAGAATTCTGCCATTTGAAAGAAGTATTTTGCCGTGACAACACTGCCCATTACTAATTTTTATCTCTGTAGTTTGAAGCAATAGGGACATGTAGAGAAAGGTGGTAGAGCATCAAGCATATTGTAATAACTGAAAAGAAAACGGACATTGATGTAATGGAAATAATATCCTTATGTTAATTGTTTGGCTTCACATTGCAGAGATGCAGAACTGAATTGATGAAGTTTGTAGAGTTATTATTTGTATAATTATAATGGGGCATTCAATTTAATGGGGCATTCATTGCATAATTGAAAAAGAAGCTTTATGAGACTCATAATTTTATGGAAACTATAAAATTATGTATACTTTTCTAATTTTATGGGAATTTTCTTTGAACAGAGAACAATGTCCATACAATCCCTGCTGAAACAAAATTAAAATCATTGTTTTTGTTCTGTTGAAAGACTGGCAACTGTAAAAAATATAATTTTATTTTAATAGAATTAAAGATTTTTTTTTTAATATTTTGACATTTAAATATTAATGGTGAAACATCTAATTAAATATATCATTTGCATTTTCATGTCTAAAATACATAATTCTATAGTCCTTGACTCTTTTAAAAACTGTTCTTGGTGTAAGTTCTTTTTTTAAACTCATTAATACCCAGCAATCTATCTAAAAAATTTTTTAATTAACTTTTGTAACTAAATTGAATGTATTCCATTCTTAATATCTTGATTTGTCAAAATATACCTCAAATTCTCTAAACAATCTCTGTCATATATTGTTAATTTTTCATATTTAAGTAAAATTGTCATTTTAAAATTTCATAATTTGTAGTGCAATTAAGCTTTGATGCATGATAAGGAATTTGAAAGTCATCTTTATTTTTCATATACATATATATCTATTAAAAAAAATTTAGTTACTTGTTACCAGTTTTTTATATTTTTTTGGGAATATTTAATAAAACTTAATTGAAACTGACTGAAATCTATGCATTTGTTTAAATTGGATATGTTATTCTTATTTACCATGGATTGTACAATAATGATGATGTAATTGTGCTGGTTACATCCAAGTAATGAGTATTACCTTCTACATGAGAAATTAGCAGATAAATGGTTTTTGGTAGCTGACCTAAACTTGTATTATTATTTGTGGCAACTGCCAATTCAAATGCATTGTATGGCCAAATATTAAGATTGGAGAATATTATATTTGTAAATAATATATGCATCTTATATGATCAATGAAATCACTTGAAAAAGAAATATATAATAGAATTCTGATAGAAAAACAGGCAAATATATAATAAAATCCTAAAATTATTTTCATTGAAACGTGATGTTTTGTTTTTCTTTACCTTTTTGTTTTTCTATTTTTTATTTCATTAAGTGATTCATTTATATTCATTCATGTTAAGACCATTTTCTTTTAATTCAAATAGAGTCCTGATGGAAAATATCTTGCCAGTGGTGCTATTGATGGAATTATTAAAGTGTTCGATATTGCAGCTGGAAAACTTGTGCATACTTTAGAAGGTATGTTTCATTATAAATATAATAAATTCCCGTGTATGCTCTCTGGCATTTAATTATTAAGGCTTATAATCATTAAATAGCTTCTCTGAATATTGAAAAGTGATCATGTTACGAAGTTGTTCCTTTGCAAAAAATAACTGTAATTTTTTGGTTGTATTAAAATTTTTTTGAAATAATTTAGTAATCCTCAATATATGAAAATTGTTTTTATAGTTCTTAGTATGATAAGTTAGTTTAACTTATCATTACTTAGTTTTTTTTCTTTGCCATTTTATATAGAATTTTTTTGCACAAAGTTTATATTTATATATTTTTTATTATATGAGTTCTCCTTTAATTTTTTGTTATATTCTAATATATTATGTACTAGTTGCCTTTGGCACCTATCTGTATTACTGGAATATTGGTTGAATTTAATTGTACTAAAATTATTTGGGAATAACTTCATGTCCTTTCATCAGTTTATCAGTTATTGAAGAGCAGTTGTTTAATTTTCTTGCTAATGTTCTATCCATTATGTATATGAACCATTCTAACAAGGGAGGACAGTTTCATGATATCAGAATAATATCAAAAACATAAATATCCAGTTCATTTATCTTCACTTATTTATTCATTTTGTAAATTAAGATTTTAAACAGAATCCTTTTTCTTTAACTTTCAACAGTGGAAGAAAATCGCTTAATTGAATATTTGATGAAACAATGAAAACATTTGAAATTCAGGTCAACTATGTAATCAGTTGATTGTTGAACACTAGGCAAAAAAAAAAAAAAAAAATGTCAAGAATCAAGAGCATTTTTTTAACTATTAAATTATCTAAATCATTGAAAAGATAATTTTGAAAAAAATTTAGGTGATTTAAAATTTAAAGAATTGTCATCTTGATTTTCAAATTCTGATGAATGCATTTCCAAGGTATATATATGTTCCAAATTTGATAGTTGTAGGTCTAATGATCTGGCTTGTATAGCAATGCCCCAGGCACATAGATGCATTTATCTTTATTATCAGTCGAGATGTATGTGCCTACTGATAATTGTGCGAATGAATGAGAATCGGAAAGTGTTTACTGCTTGGTATTACAAATGCCTTTTGCATAGCATTGGAAAAAAAATTGTCATAGTTTGAAAATGTTTTTACTTATAAACAAATTTATTTATAGGCCATGCTATGCCAATCCGATCTTTAACATTCTCCAAAGATTCCTCTATGCTAATTACAGCATCAGATGATTGTCATATAAAGATATACAATGTGTAAGTATATTCTATTTAAAGTATTTTGTTTCAATTAATTTATTTTTCATCAAATAACTTCCTCACTTATATAAACTCTTTTCCTATATAGCTGCCTTTTACAAGTCTTTATAAGCTGGAAATTCACTTCAGTACTTCCTACACAATATTTTTTTGAAAAATTTGTTGACTTTATATAAAGAAAAATATTGTTTACCCAAAAAAGGGGGTACATACACAGTTTGGTTTCCTGTTAATGACACAATTACCAGCCTCAATGGTAATTAAGGCTGTACTGTAGTTTCATGACATTATTTAAGGCAGATATGGTTTTATCATAATATATATTATCAAAGAGTAGTAAATCTATCATATATTTTTGTCATTGCATGAGAGTCTAATTTGTGTGCATGTGTTTAATTCAAGAAATAAGTGCTTAGAAACTTAATTTCTTTTAAAGGAAAATGTTTTGATATAATTATTTATCTTAAGCAAAAGGAAAGCAACACTTTGTCTTTCTTATTCAAATTGACTCATCTGATCTCAGAGGTTAAATTTGTTACTGAACAATTCAAGTGAAAATATGTTTTAATTGACTAGAATCAATAAACACATTTAACTTTTTTGATGTTTCAGTTTTTAAGGATTTTTTTTTATTTTACTTCATTTAAATAAGGCTAATTCATACTCAGAATTAAAAATTGGTATAATTGTACTTTTTAATTTAAGAATTAAAAATACATGTCTGAATTGTTTAAGCAACTGTAAATTTTGAAATTTTATCTTATTCATTTAAAGGCAACATGCAAATCTCATAGGAACATTGTCTGGTCATGGATCGTGGGTTTTGAGTGTTGATTGTTCTCCAGATAATGCACATTTTGTATCAAGGTATACTTGTTTTGTTTCATGTTTAATTTTTAATGTATAATTTTTTTATGAATTACATTCATAATCATTTTTTATAATGTTGTCAATATGCAAATTGCAATTGAACATTTTGTTAAAATATATCACAACTTTTAAGCAACAGAACTTTCAATTTAAATATGGATAACTTTGATATATTTATATATATATTGTCTGCTGTTCCTGCGGCTGTATATATATATATAAAAGAAGCAGCAAAATAATTTTTACTGTACAGTTTTTTTAATTTTTTTATTTTGCCTGTCTTTAAGATTTTTAGAACTCTCCTCTAATTTAAATATCTTCAATCCCCAAAAATTTCAAAAATAAATTAAAATTAAAAAAAAATAGTCTACATAAATGAATTTATGTCACTAAAAACTAATTAAAAAAAAATTTTTTTAAGGGTTGTAAAAGTAATTTTTATGCAATGATATGTTCCAAAGTTATGACAAAAAAACTTTTTGCCTTCAGTCCATCCAATTTAGGAGACTGTAAAAATACTTTTGAAACACAGATAACCCTTCTAGGTGCTAGGAAACATATGTATCAAATTTTGATCGATTTTGCCTAAAAATCAGGAATTGCATAATGTTTAAACAAACAAATAAACAAAAGGATATGTATAGTTAAGGGTAATTTTCTTTATGGTTTACGTCAAACATTGATGACATAAATTAAGTGTATTCACTCAACTCATTTATCATAAATCTTCAGTTTTCTATATATATATATATTATTTTTATACAGTCATTTCAATAATAATTTTTAAACACCTGTTAATATATTTATTTTAAATCAAATATATATAGATATTTCTGTCTTTCATTACTAGTCCCTGTGTTTTTGTATTTCATTATTTTTGGTGATTTTGGCCATAGCAAAAATACAGCATTGATATGACTCCTACTGTCTTCATAAAGATGGCATTGATATTGTCTAAAATAATGATGTTCAAAGCTGCATTATTCATTTAGTTTCATTTGCAAAATTATAGTTTTTTTAAATATAATATCTCATGATTATTTTATTAAGTATGATTAATCAGAAAGTGGGATCATATAGGAGTTAAATATTTATTGTCTCATTAAAATTAAAAAATAATTATTTATGCCATTTAGAGTATTTTTCCAAATTGGAAGTAAATGTCTATCCCTAGCCATTTAGAAATTACTGTTGGGTAAAGACTAAAGTAGTCAGTACCGTGTAGTAGTTACCTTGTTGAAACAAAGTAGCTAATAGTAATAGCAGTAGTAGTACCTTGTATGAAAGAAAGAAAATGATTATTAACAATGGAATAATTAAAAGTTTGATATTTATTTAGTTTTATATAATAATGTATGCAGCTTAGTAACAGAACTCACTAAGGTAAATTGTTATTTATACAAAAAAAAAAAGAAAAAGAAAGTGAGACAATTGAAACTAAAAGTATAAAGATTTGCTTTTAAGTTTTCTGAAAAATTACAGTTCTTTAAAATTCATTATACATCTAGCTCTATGAAATTTACCATGATTGTCTATATTTAAACCTATTTCATTATTCATGTACAAATTTCTTTTTTCATATGTATTTTAATAATTTAAAATGTTTAATTTTTTAATAGTGACTTCAACAATTTTGGTTATTGTTATATATTTGTATTTTAGCTCCTCAGACAAAACAGTGAAAGTTTGGGAAATTGCATCAAGAGAATGTATTCATACATTTAATGAACATTCTGACCAAGTTTGGAGTGCCAGATACAATCATAATGGAAGTAAAATAGTATCTGTTTCAGACGATCGAATGATAAATATCTATGAATGTCCTGTATAAATGATGAATGGATTTTAGAAATGATTTGGCCAAACTGTATTTTGCATTGAGTGTATAATAAAAAATTGCTATTTCTATCTAACATTTTGAATTGTTTTTCACATCACTTTATTCATTTAAAGTTGTAGCAGTTTATCCATTAAATATATTATACAAAATTGAGGAAAAAAAATTTAAACTGGGAAATATGATTTATTATTATTTTAATTGCAAAAACATTTTTATATTGCAACAAATGTTCTACCTGCTTATCATTGGCTTATGGCAGAATTTTACTTGACTGCAGGCTGGTCACCATTCTGATTATTCAAAATTATTGTTTAAAATATTATTATAGTTTAGCATATGGTTCTTTTGATATATTCTGAAGAAATTTATGCAATTTTTATAAAGCCACTTATGCCAGTAAATTTCAGTGTTAGAACTTTTGGTAGCTCAAAGAATATCAAGATTATATTCCAATTCTTACCTAGTATTATGCTACATTTTGGTTTTCACATCTAAATGCATCACCTGTGATTCTAACTTCGAATCGGTATTTTCAACTGGTGTGTTAAACATTTTGTCTCGCATACTATTTCAAAATTGACATTGAGCAGTAATGGCCAATTTGGATTCCTGATGTGGAGAAACAAATTAACTTTTTTCTTTTTGACACCATTTTGTTAACAATCAAATGTAAAATCACAATTTCTGAATTCATTGCACTGTAGGTTGGAATAATAAAGGCTTACATCAGAATTTTACTTGACATATAGGGTGGTTACAAATCCTGACTACAAAAAATTATTGTAAAACATTTATTAGAATTTGCCATATGGTTCTTTTGACATGTTCTAAATATGTTTTAAAGTTTCTAGCCACTTATGTTAGTAAATTTCAGTGGGAGCATTCTTGGGAGCTTAAGGAATATCAAGACAGTATTCAAATTCTCAGCAAATGTTGTATTATATTTTGGTTATTGCATCTAAACCTAACATCTGTGTCCTATCTTTGATTGCATCAATATTTTCAACTAGTATTCTAAACATTTTGTCTTATATGTAACTCCATAATTAACACTGAACAGTAACTGTTGATTTGAATTTATGGAACCAGTGAAAACAAATGAACTTTTTCCTTCATTGAAGCCATTTGATAAAAATCAAATGTAAAGTATTATATTCAGTGGTTCTTTACTAATTTTTTTTTATAATCTGGGGCAAATTTTATGACCACCATTTATTACTTTTTGGGCTACTTATGAAACTGGAACTGCAATGATGTAAAAGATGTTTTCAGTGCTTTGTCAGTAATCAGCCATCTTTTCCATATTACTTGTTTTTACTACTTTAGTTATTTTTTCTCTTTGTAATATATGTTTTTCAAATATGAGCTTTGATTTTAAAACTTTATGGTACTGAGTAAACTCTATTTTAGTGTTTCATGCTCTTTTTACTGCTTATAAACAGATTGTTGTTCTCATATATTTCATTGACATGCAGAATGTCTAAAAGATAGACTGAGCATTTAATGTGCTAAATTTCATGTTAAAATACTAAATTTCATACATGTAGTTTAGTATTGAGAATTGCATTTTATATACATTCGTCTCTTTTATGTCAGACGTAGGTTGTATGTCTAAGAAAAATTTCACTCCCCCTTAAAGTAGATAAATTATATATATTATGTTGCTGAAAATTTGTAATTATTTGCATAATTATTCAAAATTAAATTCAAATTTATTCAAAATTAAATTTTAACTTACATTTTTATATTTAACTATTATAAAATATTAAAAAAATAGCTTTATTGAAGTTTAAAAAAGAATTTTCATTGGTCATATGATTTTTGTTAATATTCTTTTTAAATGAAAGTAAAAATCTATAATTAATATCTTTGCAACAGAAATTATCAATAATTCCTTTTATTAATTTTTACACAAAAATATTAATTATATTTATTTTTTCTTTTACAAAATATATCTGTACTGTAATTTTTGATAGTTTGAATTAGTATTCAAGAAATTAAATAATATGTTTTTGATACATCAAATTATTAAAATGTTTTTGAAATATTGAGAAAAAATATTCATCGAAATCATACAAAAAATAATATAAGTGTATATACAACACACATAATTGCCTTTTTGAGTAAAATTATTCATTTTCTTTTGCATACCTTGAAATGTTTTTGATATTATTTGTATACTTTATTTGATAATATTACATAAGGACATTTTTTGGCATTTTAAACTTTATCATATCAATAAGTTCTAGTTAATTAAGTCAGGGTTTTATATACATTAATGACAGCAACCCTCATCATCACCTGTTGATATCTGTTGCTTCTTGTAATGTATCTGGCACAATGCAATTATTTGTTTCTGGCAGAAGTAGAACTAGGCCACTGCCTGCTGCTGCTAGGATTCCATAAACTATTTGTGGGACCATAGGATGTGTAGTTCTTCCCTGAAATATAAAGATATTGCATATATTTATTCAAAAAATAAATATTTTGCATCTGTTGAACATATAAGTGTGCCCTTTCTGTTTATTCTTAACCTTGTTTCTATAAATAAAATTTTAATCGCTACAATTTGGTAAATTTAGTTTTTTATTTCTGTCTACTATTAATAAAGATAAATATGTCTTCATACTCTACAAGCAGATTATTGGTAACTACCAAGGCTAGCATAATTTAGTTTAGTTATATTAACATCCATTTTAAATGAACACTACAGCCATATTGAGATGGACCTTGCAATTTTGAAATGCAGTGAGATGACGAGAACGACACCTGAGTTGGCATCCCTCTTCTTCAAACTTGCACATCGTACCAGTGGGATTAAGAGTACCTTTCTATATATGTACTTATGTATTAATTTTCTCCAGCAAAATAAGGCATTTTTTGGTATTTTGTTATAACTTCCATAAATATTACAACACAAATCTGAATCTTTCATCATCTTAATTTTTTTAATTAATTTTTTGATGATACCATTTGTTTTACCATTTATTTTTCTATTTTTAATTAATTAAAAAACCTATTAAAATGTTGTACAATGCATTTCATTGATGAGGTGAAACTCGAACCCTTTTCTCTCTCTTCATGGATGAAATAAATATTACTAATTATTTTTAGCGACGAACTAGTTTACCAATTGAATTGGTTGTGTTTAATTCCCCACACAATTACTATACTTGCATAAGAGGGGATGAGAAGTTGATTGTGTTATAGGTGGAATCTAAAACTTCAGAAGGAGGAAATGTATGCAATTAATTGGTACGACATTTTATAGGAGTGTGTGTGTATCTGCATGTTGATGTTCTGTGTCATAAATCGTTTTATTTAATTTAATTGCATAATTAGTTGTGTAATGATTTTTTCATAGATTTCCTAATATTTTTTTAATATTAATTTGTATAATTCTTAAAGCACTTTTTTAATTTCTCATATACATAATACAGAGAAAGTGTAGTAATCGTAAAGAAAAAAAAATCGAATTCGAGATTTTGACGATTTTTCACATTTTAAACCTCCCAAAGTTCGAAAAATACATGTTTTGAAAATTTCCCTCTGTCTGTGACAAAGATATCTTACAAATGCTTTATTCTTGACTGTTCGAATTTGATATACGATCTGTACCACAAATTTGCAAATTTCTATCACATTTTAAATAAATCTATTCAGAGATAAGTTAATACGATAAATACAAAGCGAAAGAAGCTATATAAATGAGATTCTGTACAAAGATTTAACATCTATAGTGTAGATAGTTGTCAAATATTGAGCCTAAACCAACAGCGGGTTAATCGTCTGTCAGTCTGGACTTTCAGAATCACGTAAGTGCGATAATTCAGAAACGCAGTTATTTAAATATATAAATATTGCTGTAGGATTTTTTTGACTACAAGCGCAATTTTGTGTCAAATCTTCGTTTCAGTCGATTGAGAAAAACGTATCGAAAGCACAAATTGGATTATCGCATATTATTAATTGCATGCCGAGGATTAATCGTCAAAAAATTCGCCAAGATTGGCACTATGAAATTCAGTAAAAATGCTAAATTCACGCCAAAAATTAATATTTAGTAACTTTTGCACATCAGTGCCATGCAAGACGATCTCTGTCATGAAAGTTTATTTGAGAATATGCGAGAAAGTTTTGCGAAGACCACTCACAATGGTTACTATTGCACTGGAATTTAAATCGTTTCGTTTGTTATCAAATTTTCAATCGCCTACTTTTCTTTCATTATTGTAGAAGAAATATCCTTTTTATTACTTGCGTATTTTCTGTAAAGAATAAGGAAATAAAGTTACAATACCTCGAAAGGGTAAATACGGATGAATCAGATAGTTACATTTTTAATACAATATGGCGCCATGGGATTTAAATCCATTAGGAAAGATCAAATATAAGGTTATTAAAATAACACGAATTCAATGTTTATTACAATTTGCTCTTTAAGAATATTATTGTTGAAAAAAATCATGAACATCAAGTTATACTTGGTATATTTGATTAAAATTAAACATAACCAACATTCTTGGCCTGCAAACGTGTTGCCATAGACGACAAATAAATAAACCAGGATTAGTGAGTGATTAACACTAGAACTTTTGATGTTAAATATATACTTAGTTTTACCGCACTCGTCAAATTGACCAGGGTTTTAAATCCTCATGGCTTTCATTGTAACTTTTGGCTTAGTTTATGTAAATTAAAGAATATAATTTAACAAAAACTACCTTTAATATGATAATTCATTAATTATTAAAGAAAAAACTGTTTGTATTTGCATTTATAGGATATCCAGTTAGAGTTTTTAGTTCTTAACTCAATTATAATTGGAATAAAATAGACCCCTTTATCAGCGATGCCGCATACTTTGGATCAATCAATATTATTTCATATGAAAAATGGAATTCAAATTTTTGCAGGAAATATCCGAAAGTAATGTTTAAATGAATGTAAATACGTATTAATGTCCATTATTGCATAGATGATCCATAAAATATTATAAACTAAAGCCGTCATTTTGACGAGACTTGGTATAAATAGGTATAAGTCATACTAATTACGAATGTTAAAATGCCTGAGTGGAAATTCAATAGAAATATGTAATTGCTCTTATATTTCATTAAAAGCAGTCATAAAGTTCTAGAACAATGCATAAATTATATCAAAATTTTTAGCATAAAATTTGAAAACCGTCCAAATGACGATCTTAGGAGTTCTAGTGTTAAAAAAAAACTTACGAGTTCTCTCATGAATGGTGCTGCTATTGAACCGATTTGGCCGCTGACCGATGCCACTCCTAGTCCAGCATTTCTGACAGTCGTTGGGAAGATTTCGGCTGTGAATATATAAATTATGCTAAAAGAAGCCGTCACGCAGAATTTTCCAACTATTATGAGGGCTTCGCTTGCCCAGGCGGGATCTGGAAAATAAAGTAAATTTTAATATAGTTTGGCGCAAACTTTTCTAAAGTCGCAAAATTTATTTCGTAAGAGTCGAAATTAAATCTCTCGCTCTCTTATATATATATAAAAAAATAATAACCCTCTATTTTATTTTATTGCTAACTAAACATTTTTCATTCAAAGCCAAATGTAAAGTATTTTGTAAATTAAAATTAATTCTTCTGCGCTTATGTTAGGATGGATCTAATTCGTCAAAATAGGGGTGAGAGGAAATATGAAAGGAGGAGATATTTAACGATATAGTGAACTCGGATTAATAGCGGACTTATGAGGCCTAAACATTGCAGATGATTCGGAATACTGTCACAAAAAGATATTTATTTGCAATAAAATATTTTAGAGCGCTTTTTAATTACTGTAAGGGACATAAACATTATTTCATCATAAGATCAATTTAAAACTTGGTGACTTACTTCTTTAGAGAATAATAATGATTTTTTTTATTATTAAAATATTTCTTTTTTTTATATGTTATTGAATTTTTTGAGAATATCTGAAGATAATCAAGAGTTCATTTTATCTAAAACTTTTTTTTTTTTCATTTAAGGAGTTGCTATAAATATGGTGCGTTTTAAGAATATTACAAATATTATTTTTAAATAGTATTTTTTAAAAAAAATATTATTACTATTGATTTCCTTTCTTTAAAAATATTATTATTTCAAATGTATTATGTGAAATAATTAGCAGATTTTGAAGTAAAATAAAATAGTGTGGTCAAAAACGACACACATGTGAGAAAAAAAAATTGAACGGAAAAGTATCTATTAGGGGGAAAATCAAGGTCAGAGAATGAGGTAAAATTCCGGAAATGCGCTCATCCTTCCTTCTCTCACCCCTTAATGAGATAGAATAGTCGAAAAGTGGTAGTCTCTGAGTACTGAAACGAACAGTAGTTTTGTTTATTTTTCAAATCAAACAATTTAAGATTAATGAAAACGACATTTTTCTGTTATAGTCATGACGATTATTTTTACAAGTGCAGGTGTTTAATCCATTAAATCTCAGCCGGACAATATGTCAAATGTCACGGCAGAGGCTGCTATTCGTTGTTTCATTATCACCACATAAACAAATAGGAGGAAATGATAAAGAGAAATAGAATGCGTCAGTGAAACGAAGAGATAACGCCACCAAAATGTGTGTTTTGAAATTGAGGAGAATTATAATTTGTGCACGACTGTTTTCGGTTGTAAAAGGCACGGGAAATGGTATCGGACCACTTGTTTACATGTTGGAAGGAATATATGTTATCATAAGCTTCTAATTTCCAGTTTTTATTTTAGCGTTATTGAATCTTGAAAGAAATCGAAGTTTTCTTTACATTTCCGGGCATCTAGTTTTTAAGGTATGATCTTTTTCAAAGTACTAAAATCACTTTGCATCATCAAATTATTACCAGACCTGAGATTTTCCATTAGAATAGACTATTTTTTAGTCATCCATTTTTTAAACCGAAATGACACCTGTTGAGTAAATAAATTTTGAGTGGAATATTTCCGTGAAACATGGAAATTGATACTTTCAGTGCTGCTGTAATCTAACGTAAGATGTGAAAATTGGTAATGAGATACTCTATATTTGCTTTGATGGAACTCATAAAGTTTGCTGCATGTAACAAATCTATGGAAATTTTACTTTATTATCTTAAATTCGTTTAATAATATTTGTTATTTTAATAATTTGTTATTTATTTTAATAAAATAAAATAATTCAAATCAAATTAGAATAATGTTTAGATTTGTGTTTGTAGAGTTTTTATTCTTAATTCACAAAATTTCTGCTCGAAATCAAATGCCGAGAATTTCCACAATTAGTGCGTGGAAGTATCCGCCAAAGAGGTTATAGAAATAATCTGATTAAAACCAAAATATTAAATATTAATTATATGTTCCAATGTCTTATTTAAAAAGGAAGGTTTTTCTTTCTTCTTTGCAAGTGTTATAATTCCAGATTAATGTAAACCCGCCATACAAGTTAATACCATGTCAATATATTTTTTAAACCAGTGGGTGTGGTCTCCCCTAAACTTTCTCGTTTACTCCTTGTCATGTCAGAGAATGCCTTACATGGCATTGGCGTACAATAATTAAGAAATATTAACTTTTGGCGTGGATTTATAATTTTTACTGAATCTATCATGCCATTCTTGACGAGTTATTTGGTGATTTATCTCTGGAATACGTTAATAGTATTTAAAAATCGAATTTGTATTTTAAATGGGTTTTCGTCAACAAATTGAAACAACCACATCTACACTTGTAGTCACATAACACATTTGATATATTTAAAACATTACTTTTTTCAGTTATCGCTTTTACATGTTTCTAAAAGAACAAACCAACAGAGGATTAATCTCTCTGGATTTGCATCAAAATTTGATAGGTGCCTACACTGCAAATGGTAAATCTATGTACCAAATTTTTCCTATCTAGCACTATTATTTTAGTAATTATCATGTTAGTTCATATTCGAACGTACAGACTTCCTTTGAATAGATTTTAAGCAACATTTGATAGAAATCTGCCAATTTGATATAAAGACCATATACCAAATTTCAACCATTTAGCTCAAAACATTTTTGAGTTATCTTTGTCACAGACAGACAGCCTGAAATTTTCTAAATATCTGTTTTTCGAACTCAGAGAGGTCTACAACGTGAAGATTCGTCAAAATTTCGAGTTCGAAATTTTTGATTAAGTTAATTAACATAGTTAATTAATTAGTTTATCTAAAAATTTTCTCTTTCTTAACCAAGATTTTTTTTTAATAGTTTGATCCTGTATGATTTTTTTTTTCTATAAGTGTATCAGGTTTCATTCAAAAAGTCTTGGTAGTTTGTTTGTTTGTAATTATGGCACTTGCCATGGACAAGCCCCGCCGTCAGAGACAGCCGAATCTTGGTAGTTCTTGAGATATAATAAATTTCGTTCGCTTGAAACTTTTGAAACTAAAAAAAGCCAACCCACTAAGGACTGTATAAACTTCATATCAAAAGAGGGGAGGGAAATCCGTTTATTTCTTTGAGATTTTGAGAAATCAACAAAACATGACTCAGATTGATCCTTAACACGAATATTCATTCTTTTATCAAAAATAAGATACGATTTTTTATTGGAAATTTAATCATTTCATTTCTTTTCAAAATATTTTAGAATCTCTCTCTCTCTCTCTCTCTCTCTCTACTGCTGATCCTATCCCAGTTTTTTTTTAAATTTTTTTATTACGAATAAAATGATTTTATTCCAATGGTTTTAAGCGAAATTTTATTTCACAATTTTAAATTCAATATTTTCGAAATTTTATTTTTTTAGAATTTAAATCCCTTAGTGGTATTTTAAGCCAATGGATTTATCAGACTTTATTTAAAGTATGAAAGTTTTATTTCATATGGTAGCTAATATAATCAACTAAGGAATTGAAGTGGTTGAAAAATACTTTTTGCTAATTATAAAGATACTATCTGACCCGGCAAACGTTGTTCTGCCGTATAAATTATTTCTAGTGAATATTTTGGTTGTTAATTAAAAAGCAACGAATTGTATTGTAAGTGTGTGGGGACGGGATCTATGACAGAAAGAGGAATGGAGCGCTGTAGACAATGATCGCCGATAAAAACAAAAAAACGCCAACCATTCATTTTCTCAAAACAATGTATTCATTAACGTAACGAACATATACATTGTTTGATCTCTTAAAAATTAAAAGTAAAGTGAAAAAAGTAATATATTTTTTATCCTAAAGTATAAAAATGAAATAAAGAAAATCAATATTCATTTCGAAGAGCAATTGAGTTTGCGATATTTTTTGTCAGTCCGTCTTTAGCCAACACAAATAAGCTCGATGGTTTGCCAACTCGAAAACATACCACGTATGACCGTGTGAAAAACACAGCGTGCCCAAATCTAAGCCTCAAACAGACATCGTATGACTTTGCGACTTATTGATTGTCATTGCGAATGCCAATCTAATAGGAAATTGGACACGTTTGAATTCAATTGGTACGTCTGTGAGAATCATTGGAATTCGTGGCAGCAAAACATTTTCAGCATGGAATTTGCCATTCAAAATGGTGGCTTGGATAACGTTTTTCATCAATTTTTTAATGATCAATCACGTGCCATTGCACAGCCGTGGTGGGTTCAAATTCCGAAGTAAAATAACCGGTGATCCAACTTTTAGTCGTAGAAGTTGTGGTGACATGGCTGGCAAATTCAGTGAGTTCAAAAACTAATTATGTTGGATAATTTACAACTTCGTTAGCATCACAAACTGTATCGATCGATTTGTATGATACCAAGTCGCCTGGCAACGATTGCTGTATCTTGAAGTTTAAATCGTCGACGTCCACATTTTTTGCTGCCAAAATGTCTCTTTCTGCCAGCCACGCATGATTGTTTATTGTGTGCGTGCATCGGGAAATATGCGGTCAATGAGAGCATTTTGCGAATCAACGATAGTGCAGAAATTATTGGACAATTTTATGCATCCTGTATTTTCATAGACAGTGACTTTTCCATCGCCGATATCTAAGAATTGGTTTGAGAATGTCTCAGCAAATGTATCTTATAGCATTTGGACACGCATGTTTATTTTTTTAGCTGAACTTGTTCAACATTATGCCACAGTGGCGATGATTTCAAGCAAGCGTCAGAGTGTGGAATGACGGGATAGAAACACCCTAATTATCTAGCATTATGAAATATACTTTACGACCTAATCTCATACCTACCAAATACACATAAAAAATTTAATAAAAATCAGTCCATCCGTTTCGGAGGAGTATGAACACAAACACCGTGACACGAGATTTTTATATATTAGATTAAGCATTTGGATTTCAAATATTTAAATATCATTTTAATCAGATCAATAAAATAATTAAATTTAAAGTTTTTAAATTACAGAAATAAATGTTGATTTTTGGTAGAAAATTCGAATGACATATGACATTCGAATTAGCTGCATACGGCTGATATTTATGGCGATGAAGCTATTCATCACTAAAATTAGCATTTTTCTTTTATTCTATTTTTCATATAAAAAGTACACAAAACGAATATTATAATATTCGAATAATTTCATTCGTGTATTTACTAACTTTATACTCTAAAGTTTCCCGAAATTTAGAAAAAAATATCCGCCTAATGAATTTAGTATATGAGTTTTAATCCAAAATTTATCAATTGCCGCCATCCTGGCCTGGGGTTAAAGTGTTTTCACCGTCTTCTTGGCGTCCTGGATTCGAATGCCGTTTCAGGTATGGTTACTCTTTATTCCGTGACTTAAGTTGTGGCTCTTCGATAGCTTTTATGTTTTATAGCATCTTGAAATTTTAAGGTTATTCGATAATGACCTCAAGTGTTCACAATCAAAATGTAATTACTCATTTTCCTTCCGTTGAACAAATAATAAGTAACGGCATGCTGTTATTATTTGTTTTTTAAGTTAAAGTTCCCATTAAAAGAAGAATAAAACAAACAATCGTTTAAACAGAGAATTCTTAAAAAAAAAAAATCCTTGTAATACCCGAAAAAATACACATTTATTTGTCTTCAGCTACGATAATCAACCATCTTCCTGCGCATGCGTCAGACAGCTTCGATTTCGATTCAGAGTATGATTGTCGCTTATTAAACAACAGATCGCCTTTGGCGACTGGCTGTTTTCGCTGGGAATAGTCGCTGATTTTAATTTCAATTAAATATTTTATGTACATGTCTGCCACTGTCCTGGTATAGGGGTAGCGCATCTCCCCCGTAACCTCGGCATCCTAGGTTTGAGTCCAGGTTCGCGCATGGTTGTTCTTCATCTGTTCTATCTGTAGGGTGAGTGAATGTGCCCCCCTGTAAAAAGGGGTTATGCAAGCGAATAAGACGCATTAAGTAGCTGAGTCGCACTCTTGGCCCTAGTTGGCACTACTAAAAAAACAAGAGACGCTCACTCGGCTTAAATCGCTGACAGATAGCTTATGACAAACTTCGTTGTTATGGTCCCTTTTTAGATAAAGAGAACGACACGTGAGCTGGCACCTCCTCTCCAAACTTACGCAGAACTCCAATGGATAAAATTTGGTTTATAGGTGGTATGTTTCAAATTAAATGTAGTTTTTACGGTGAAGTAATTTTGCTTTCTAATTCTTCATTTAAACTTCGCAGACAATTAGAGGAATATTTTCTTTACTTTTCTATAACAGAAAAAAAATATCAAGAACTTAAACATTTCATAAAACAATGCAAAAGGTTCTCTAGATAACATACCACATTTCATTAATTTGATACATTGCATTTTTGAGTTATCTCGCTTACATAATTCAAAAATAAATAAATAAAAACAGATTGACAAATTGTCAACTACTTGAAGGATTAAGTTCCAAATTTATTAAAAATCTGCCTTTTTAAATATATATATCAAATTTGATCTTCCTAGGTTTTTACACTTTAATAGTCATTATATTTGCTTGTAATCGGATAGAATGACAGACAGATTTCTTATGAATTGATTTCGAAAAAATAATTGCTAGAAGTCTATAAATTTGATGAAAAATTCATATACCAAATTTTATCCGTCTAAGTATTTTAGAGCTTATATTCAGAGGCACACTGACAGATGCCCGTCAATGAATAAGTCTGTCTGAATTATGTCTGTAATTCCAAAAATGTATTTTCCGAATTCGGTGAGATCTGAAATGTGGAGGTTCATCAAAATCTTACGTTGGAATTTTTTGACGATTATAGTACTTTGTATACTTCGCATAGTAAAAAACAAATAAATAGCATAATAAAAACAAGTAAGTCGAGAATAATAAACACGTCTAACAAAGAAATCCTGTCAATATTCATTATGAATCACATCGCTGCATTTAAAAATCGCCTGAAAAAAAAGTTATGATATGATCTAAATAGGCGTTTAGCTCTAAAAAGAGAAGATTAAAATTAAAATTTATTTTTTTCCTAAGTACCTTTTGGAATGATGTATACGAGCAGACAGGATACACCTGCTGCTGCTAAGCTGACGGCTAATGGATTTCTCCTGCCTTTTGATTGTATTATAAACAACGTCATAAACTGCGCTGGGATCTCTATCACACCGCAGATGGCAAAGTTAAGAAAAGCATCTCCGGCTAAGTCGTTTGTGTTGTAAGATATCCCGTAGTAGATAAACCCATTCACAGACCTAAAGAGAAAAAAAAATTAATTTTCAATAGTATGATTAATACTGCGATTCATTATTGTGAAATTAAAAGAAATTTCAAATTATTCGTTCCAATATAAAGAGTGGAGCAGTTCAAATGTGTTTGTAGTTTTCAATTACTCGTACATGAAAAATATAAAATGCTGGAATCGTCGAAAAATTCTTTCTTGGAATGCTGATGAATTTACAAGTTTTCTGAGTTCAAAAAAATATATTTTTGGAATTATGTCAATCAGGTTGTGAACATGGTTAGACAAAAATTCTTTGGGTTAGACAAAAGAAAGTTGACACGTGGATTGTAACATTTCTCCTTTTTCCTCACATGATAATTGGCATTCCGGCCAGATGTAATATCACCAGTTTCCCCACATATAGTTAAGTGCCTTCGTGCCGTCAGGTGGGGTCCTCTTCACTAGTAGAGTCATTGTCTTGTCATTTGTTGTTTCCAGATAAAGGCCTACAGGTGTGTGTTTTGTCGTTTCCAATAGATCCATCATGTCTTCAAGGGAGAAGAACGTCAAAACATCTAGTTAACCTCTTTTCCATTATGAAAGGACTCTTCAAACCTTCAAGAAACGATTAATCACCAGTAACTGTTGTCATTAAGTGTCGAAGCCAGGTGAATTTCAGCCGGTGTTAGCTGTGAATCGATTATAATTAACATATGTGCGGGAGGATCAGCTACAAAGATGATCATGAACAGACATTCCCATGATCGTTTGGAGACCATTGAGGAAACATGGGTGAGCAGCTATTGGATGAAAAGGAACTCAAGTTCACCAATGAAAATATCAGAGGCGGAGATCTGACGGAAATAAAATGGGGTAACATTTTTGTTGAAGGAGAGAAGAGAGGTGAGCAGTGAGAGGAGTCAAAAGAGAAGGAGGGAAGTCGGTGTGTTCGAAGTTGTTCCTGATTTTGCGAGAAGCTTTGTGTGATTCGCGTTTCTGTGTGAAGATACACCCGATAAAAATCGGTGGGTTTCTCGAACGGCTCCCTGGAGTAGCCGCTTGAGCTAACAGCCTTTTTCTTTTTTTTTTCTTTTTGGTGTCTATTCTCCGATTTGGTCGATGAACTGTTTCATGATCAAACTTTCAACTGCTGTGTGAATTTTGTTAAGAATATTAACCTAGATGAAAAAAAAAAAAAAAGTTGTTTTTGTGTACATACATAAGGTTATTGTTTTGCTACTCTACTCTCTTATTTGATCGGTCAGGATCAAAATATTACATGATCTTACACTAAATTTATACATAAAAGTTTTAACGAAATACACTCAGAAGAGGTATGTTTAATTGGCTGTCCTGTGTCAAATAAACATGATAGCTACAAAACATAATGTACTAATTGGCTAAAATTCAGTATACAGATTTAGCATCCAAAGTGTAGATCCGTGTTACATTCTGAACTAATTCCGTGAAGGGATTTAACTCCTTTCAATTTGTGCTTTCGTATGCATCTAAACGAGACAACGCCGCAACTTAAATAAATGGAATTTAGCTTGCAATCTTACTATTAAAATAGTAATTCTGTGATGCATTTTGGTTGCAGTGGGTTAAAAAAAGTATCTAAAATGCATTTTTGATTTTCTTTCTATTCTGCAGGGCACTATACCAGTGTGCTATATACTGAAAATAAAAATCTGAGCTCTTGTAGCATTCATGGCTTTGCCTATAGTGCGCAATTATATGCGAGGGAGGTAGGAGATGACGCTTTTATTAGAAAGACGCTTTTATTAGAGGACCTAAAATTTTTCTTGTAAGCAGTTGCGATTTCTGTCACTTATATTCTTTCAACTTAAATGTTCTACTTTTCTGTATTCAAATGTTCCGGTTGGAAATTTTAACAAGATTATGTGTGCACAAGGCGTAAATAAATTTTTTCATTGCATAGCACAATATCATAAAGTATGAAGTTTTTTTTATACTGATATAATATTTTTTTTCAAATATAATTTCAAGTAAATTACACTTATGGAACGGGGATGTGATGTGGTGTTGTAGCAATAGTTGTTTTTGTTTTTAAGAACTATCACAGGAAACGTATTTGCTGCTTAGAGACTAAATGATCACATGCGTGGAAAAATGATGTGTGTCTTCTGACTCTAGATAACGAAATTTCCAGAATTAATTCATAAGCGATTCTGATTTGAGTTTAATAAACCTCAACCGAAGAAACAATCAATTGAAAGATGATTTGTAGAACCCCGACTTGCTTTTTCATCAAAGAAGCGTGTGCGTGATATCCTTGATGAAATGCTCCTTGATCGATAAACTGGTTGAGAGGAGCCATTTACATATATATCCTCCATATTCATCTGATATGGCTACGTCTGATTTTTTTGCAACTATCTGAAGAAAAAATTTTATGCAGCAGAATATGTAGTTAAAGAATTAAGAAATTGAATCGTTACAGAAACAGCTATCATGATTCCGAAAATGTTTAACAACGTCTGGAGAAAACTCGAGAACAGACTCGATATCCTCCATGCAGCTAATAGTGAACATTCTGAAGTATATTAATAGAAATTTTTTTGAAATACTAAATAAAATTCAATAAGCCTTTTTCCTCTTTCACTTACTTTTTGTTTTTTGTAATAAAGTTTTACCAGGTACACAATTTATAAACTTTCTATAAACTAGTAACACACATATGTATTGTATAATATTATGTGATATTAAACAATGTTCACTGTGTTTCATAATATAAACAATATTGCATAATGTGATGTTTGGGTAGTGAATTATAGTATGGATATGGCAAATGCATATTAGGAAAAAAAAAAAAAAAAAAAAACGTACGAAAAGTTAAACAGAGTAGACTTTTGGCAAAGTGGCTACCAAATTTGGTATTAATTATTTTTTGGATAGTATGTGCCCACCAAGAAAAAATTTCTTCAAAATTCAAAGTATTTATTTAATTATATTTAATGAAATTATAACATTTATCTCTTTCTAAAACGCACACACAAACACAACTTTTTTAATAGAAATACAGCTTTTAAAAATACGTTCTCTATGGCGTATTTTACACAGTAGCCACATTTAGGATATTTTCAATAGACTAATATTTTTTATGATCACATTGTACAAAAAGAGTTTAAATGAAATATTTTTGATGTAAAAATATAATTAAAAACTTAACTATAAATAAAAACTTCAACTGAATGAGTTAAAAGCTGGAAAAATCAAGAATGATATGTTTGATAAATGTATGATCCCTACATTGTCTACAAATGAAAGTAATTGATTTGTTTGCAAGGAGTAAAAGACATATGCTCTTCAGGTGTGTGTACCGGAAAGGAAACACAACATGTTGGATAATGGAAAATGACACTTCATTGCACAAGAAAGCGCGAATCATAAGTAGCAAATAGGCAATAAAGGCGTGCAAAAGGATCAGCAGTAATAGAGACTCACAACATAAACAGACAAAAAAAAAACCCTTGTTGTTTAGAACCCCTTGTTGTTGCAGCATTCAAAGAGCATAGTTAAAGAATTCGCTTCCCGATCACTGTTTCACAGAGAGAGTCAATTTAATGGCTACAATCGTTTGTGTTTATATATAATTTTCGACAAACCGTGGAATTTTTCGGAAGAATCTACGTATCTCTGTTCTTAATAAAGATAGAGTCAAAATTCTTGCATTTTCCGAAGCGTTCATTTCTATCATAGACGTCGAATCTTTCGTCAAATAATCACGATGTTTTTTTCCTCAAACCCTGGAATTTTTCAGAAGAATCAACGTATCTCGGTTCTTAGTAGACATAGAGTCGAAATTCTTGTATTTTTCAAAGCCTTTATTTCTGTCATAGGCGTTGTATTTTTCGTCAAATAATCACGATGGTTGGGGGTCATAGATTTCCTTTCATTCAGTATTCTTTAAAAATACCTCTAAATCTCTCTTGCCATCTATCAGAATAAAATTGTAGTAAAATAATATCTGAGATTTGTAAAAGTCTATTAAACCATCGGATAATGGTAAATGGTTTTAGGGAAATAATATCTGCATGTAAGCCAATTGACTACTTATAACAGTAACGCCAATATGCGCAATGTCACAATCATAAGACAAGCGTTAACAATCATGAGCAAGTTATTTTATAAAAAGAACATTTAAATACTGAGCATTTCAAAAACATTTTTCAAGTATTGAACATTTCGAAACCGTCTTTAAATTCTTTTAAAAGTGAAAAGAAATATTAATGAAATTGAAAATGCATCCTTACCAAAGAAAAAACACTATAAGAGTACTCCGCAGCAATCCTGGCTTGAATAATTGAAGGATGTTGCCACTTGAATTTTCAGATTTCTGTTCCTGAAAAGAAACGTTGGGGCTCAATTTACTAATGAAATATCCTTTTCCATTTTGCTATTTTGATGCTATAAACTTTATAAAATAAAAAGGTGTTAAAAGTTTCATTATAGTAAAGCATTTTGGCAGTTACCATATCTGTAATTTGCATTTAAAAAATCGTACAATACAGAATGCAGCGCTCAATAATGTAAACCGTTGTATCCAGAACTATAAATTTTCAAATAGGTTTTTAATTAAGTAATAAGTTTTAATTAATATTTATTTTCATTAATTGGATTTTAATATCTTTATTCAATAACTTTGAACCATATTGTCATATAATATCCATTTTGTGCCACTTTAAAATTCCACTAATTAGTCTTTCAGTTACGACAATTTTATTTTCGTGTACTTTTTAAAAATTGCATTATATGCTTGAAAATTAATTTTAATCACAATTTTGGCAAAGAGTTTTATTTTTGTGTTGAAAGTCAAATGCATTTTTATTGCTTTAACGATTTTTTTCACTGCGTGCTTTGCCAATGTTAATAATATAATTAAAAAAAATGCTTTCTTAAGACATTAATTCCGAAGCAGATTTTTTATTTTCGCTTTTTAACATGATAATATTTTAAGCTAGTATTTTTTCATGTAAATTGCATGTTTTAAAAATCTTTACACAATATACAATGGTTGATATATCAAAGAGACAGCAATACTTTAGACGAATCACTTCTAAATCACTAAGAATAGTAATGGTAATAAAGAGTAATAAATATAGGATAGTAATAGTAATCTAAATAGGCTAGCAACAAATATAGGGAGTTTAACAATTAGTACATATAAGATAAAACAATGAAGAAGAAATAAAAAAAAATAGTAAATTAAGAACCAGAAATAAAGGAAGAAAGTATATAAATATAACAATCCAACTAAAATAAAAATCCCTTGGATCATCAGCTGTTTGAATGAAGACGATTATCCGTAATATTACGGATTGTGTTCTTTTTACTGATTTTAACTAGTCTACAATGAATGAAGTTAAAATTTCTTGAAAATAGTTGCTCTTAATATTTTGCCAATTTAATTTTAGTGAACTATGTTGCAAATATATGTTTCACAGTCGTAATTTTAAAGTAGCTGTTCCTTTGACTGCTTTAAAGAGATATTTAAAACATCTACTTTTATGCGATGGGTTGTAAAAATTCTTTATTAGTTGGCGATTTTATTTTACTCTAGAAACTATTGAAAAGGAGTAAATAAACTTATATTTTTATTCTTAAGAATTTTATAGGGATGTGAGCAAATTTTCAGGAAAAAAAATCTTGAAATTGTTATTATGGTTGAATGGTATATTAAAACGTTGCATTGCGTGTGGAAGTATTTTTGTATTTTCAAATAAACAATTTTGGAAGACTGTCGTAAAAAATAAAAAATAATGGTTGAAAGAATTTAGTATCTATTAACCAAATTTCCAACTATTCGAAGTGAACAAGTGATCTGAATATAGTCCTAATCAGATCACATGTTGTATTATATTTACAAGAGCATATAAGTAAGTATTTTCAAAAAATTTGCTACGATTGGACTCAGAGTGTTCGTCCGATTTTACTACATCACTAAACATTGGTTTATTATCTACTTAAGTCGTTGTTCTACTGGAAAAGGAAATTTCCATCTGAACCCAAATATTTTGCATTTTTCTTTAGATTGTTGCCAAGAGTATTCAAGTAAACCCTCTCTATAAAAAGTAAATTTTCTACCCCGGATGAAGCCATGAAATCCCCAATTCATGACTGAGTCATCATCATGTTTAATTGTAGGACGCACATTTTTTAGATCCAAAGCAGCATTAGGTTTTCTCCATAGGGTGCGATGGCTTTCATTGCCAAAAATGTTGTATTTTCTTTCGTCACTAAATATAACTTTCTTCCAAAAGTTATTAGTCTTCTATTGATGAGTCTTTGCAAACTTCAAACGTTTTTTCTGAATTTGCAAGCTGATGAGCAGTTTCTCCTAAACAGTTCGACTTTTATATCCAGCTTGTATAATTATATTACGCACGTTTTAGTGCTTACATTTCTACCTATGACTTGAGAAATTTCTACAGCAAGTTGCATGAACCATATGGTCGCAGCAATCTAAAGAAAAGTGCTAAAAATTTGGGTTTAGATTGAAATTTTTTGTCTTGCAGGACAATGATCCCAAACACACTGCACATAACGTCGAAATGTGGTGTATTTTTCATTGTTTACAGCTGTTACTAGCACCACCACAGTATCCAGACATCAATTCCATTGAAAATCTGTGCGCCACACTCGAAATAGTGGTTCAAAAACACAAAATTGGGAACAAAACCCATTTAAAACAAGTGTTACAAGAAGAATGGGGTAAAATATCTTCAGATACCACCAAAAACTGGTCGAATCAGTACCACGACGTTTAAAGACCATTATAAAAGCCTAAAGCCATACAACTAAATATTGACACTTTCGTTGTATGCGAGATATTACAAAAATGTCATTGGTGTATTCTCAGTTTTTTGAGACAAAAATCTGCATATGTTTATTTAATATGCTTCTGAAACTTTTCGATCTAGAAGTTTTTTATTGATTGCTCTTTATTTTTACTTTAAATTGAACCATTTGTTATGTTTAGAAATAAAAACCTGTTTGCGCTTCTCTGTTATATAATATTTATATCGAAAATAAAATTTATCAAGTAAAAGTAAGGTATACTCTCAATTGTTTGAACCACTGTATGTAACTAAAAACTTACATCAAAAAGTAAAAGCAATTATCTATTATTAATTAAAAATAGACGGTAATTCAAAACAGCCAAATATATCATCAAAAATCAATACTAAAAAAATGCAAAAAAAAAAAAAAAAACACGAGTTTGCTCAAATTAAGCATCATTTACTCAGCAAGATGTAATAAGGTATTTTGTTAGTCCAAATGAAAATTTTAAATGTAAGTAATTCATATTACTAATTAAAAACAATAAAGCTAATAGAAAATTTTGTCGAAAAATAGCGCTATAGAGCATGAAGTCACCGAAAATGCAAATAAAACATCTTTATTCCTATATAGTAAGTAAGAGATAAAAATATCTCGGGGGGAAAATGTAAGAGGATATGCAAAAGCTTCAAAAAATTATTCAACCTTTTTGTTTGAAGAAATGATTTTTGCAGGAATTTAATTCTGCTCTGTTATTGAACAACATAAATATGTCGACAAATTTTATGATCTGGAAACTTCGACAATATTTATGCGTTTAGAACAAAATGTTTACATAAAACGATGCACCTGCCCATATAATCGAGTTATTTGATATTTGTCGAGAGCAGACTTCCGCAGACGAAGGGATGATCAGCTGTTATTTCTATACTAAAATTAATTTTGAAATTTTTGTAGAATATATCTAATGACACGTTTTCAGTTTATTCTCCTACTGCGGATTAAACAATTTTTTTTTTTATTTTCCTTTAATAAATGGAAAGTGTATTATCTGAAATACTTGTTCACATATCGTATCGCTTGCAATTATAGAGCGTTAATCACAGACTTCTGGTTTGATGAAAAATCCTATATATATTTACTTATAAGATTTAATATTGAAATAAAGAAAAATAATAAATTTATCATTATATTTTTGAAAAAAAAATTGTATTACCTTGCTTGCCTTTGCTACTAAATCCTTAATCTTAGCTTCTGTGATATTAGAAGTCTTTCCATTTCTCTTTGCAGCTTTAGTGAGTATTTTCAATGCTTCATCCGTTTTTCCGTGGGTTAACAACCATCGGGGCGATTCTGGAAATATCCTAGATTGGAATCTGTATTATATTTGAGATTGCTGAATTGAATAGTCAATATTAAACAATTTATTTATCAATATTAATTGAGGAATATTTATTTTTTTCAATTCGATAAATTTGGTTGAGAAGAAACATCAGGTCAGAAATAAGTAGTATTGAAAAAATTATTTCTCAAGGACTGAAATATATTATTGCGATTAAAAATTAGCTTCATTTAAAACACATTATAGAAGATATCGTCAACAATTATTTTTCAAACATTTGTACTATTTTTATAAACATGTAGCAACAGTCAGGAATTAATTTTTTTTTATCGTCTGAAAATATATTTGTTTTGAATGCTATACGACTTTGTCGATTTTTTTTCCAAAATGGCGAATTTAATTAAGTAAAAAATATGCATTAAAATTTGTTTGTGCAAAGTAATTTTTTAGAAAAAAATATTTGAAATGTTGCTAAATTTTTTTAAAGGCAACTGTTTATCAAAAACAAGAGTGTTTGAGAGGAATAATGTTTAAAGAAAATGGAGAATACTTCATAGATGAGTCATATTATGAAAGACTATCAGCTTCATTTAATCGCCAAAAATTCGATCAGATCACAGAGTGTGTGTTTACTAATCGTCACTTAATATTCAGAAATTTAATTGAAAAAGTTCATATATGGGATACGTCCGAAACAACAAAAATTGTGTAGGTAGAAATCATGGGTTTTGCAATAGAATAATGTATCCTTCTCCAGTGATATTATTATTCCTGAATTATTGACAAAAAAATCAAATGCGGATCTACAAGCTCTGTATTCACATGATATAGCACCGTGTGACTTTCTCTCATTTTTATGGTTGAAATTTTTTGTTCACGGTCGAGATTTTAAGTCAATTAATTCGATAATGAAAGAAAATTCATTAACTGGAAGGGCTTTTGAAAGCAATGCAATAAACTTGGATTAAAATATTGATACTTGTGGTTTTAAGTCACTATTCCGAATACGCTTTGATCCCAATAGTACACATTTAAAATATTTAGTCATTCGTTAGCACAAAATTCTTGATTTACAAGCCAGTTATTAAGTCACGCACTTTTGAACACTAAATAATAAATATTTATTGTTTGTTATATTAAATACTTATGTTTAGTTGAGGCTAATTAAATGACACTATATGCACATGTCAGTATTTTTTCCCCAAGGGAATCAGTTAAGATATTAATAACAGTATATGAAAGTGCATTTTTAAAAAATTCAAAGGAATTTTTTGGCAGAAAGTATGCCTAATGTCTAAGAATCAATGACAGATTTCTTATTGTGTAGATTAGACAAAAGTTCAATGTATTGAAGGGGAGCATCGGTAGTAGGTCAACTGAGCTTTAGTTTAGTCATTAATAAATAAAAATGTAAAGATGTAAATTTTTGTGTTATATAATATTAGAATTATAAACGAATGTTTATACAGAATTTAGATATTTTTGTTAAATAAATTTTATAAGTATGTACTTTTTATTATATATGGTATCATCATTATTAAACATTAACTATTATATTTCACTTGATAAATTCTATAATAATAATAATTTCTCATGCTATGCTTGTTTAAAAATTATTATTCCTTTATATTTATTCATAATTATTAAATTAAATTTGTAAATAAAGTAAACATAAAATAAAATTTGGGTTAATTTTTCCAAGAGTTTTATTACTTTAAACAATTTTTCTATAATATACTTGTTAAAAATATGAATAATATCATATACATTTTCACAAAGTTATTTAAACTAAAAATAAAGCCCTAATATGTTGATTAAATTGAAAATGTGCTGAAATATGAAACTAAATTGATAATTTATAATAAAAAAACTTCGTAATGTATATTGTTTTGGATTATAAAATGCACAAACACGTCAGTTTCTAAGCAATCTGCTGAATAATAAATGCTACTTAGATAAAGTGTGAAATAAATCATGATAACGCTTTTATTTAAAAGATGTACCTTATGCAGAAATAAAAATGTCAATGAAAAAAAATTATAAAAGATCGAGCCATTTGGCTTTTTATTTTTATGCAGCACAGCACTAAACTAATTTTATAGTAGGAACAAATTCCATTTGAACAGAACAGAACAAAGTGCAAAATGAAAATGATCTATCCTGAACCTGAGGTGAGCGTTAAAAGTCACGAGTCTTATGACGTGACATTCAAAATTAACTGCCAACGAATTTCATAATTTGTCAGTTTACCATTAAACAGAATGACTCCGAAATGTGTGAAATATTATTAGTTTCATATTTTATTTAAAACTGCACAAGCACTACATAGAATACCAGATTTCATTTTGAAAATCCTGAACAAAATAAAATATGAAAAAAACAAAACAAAACCGAATTCTGTGTTTGAGAAGAGCGTTAAAAGTCACGTTTCTAATCAGGTGGCCTTCAAAATAAATCGGTAATATATTTTATGATTTGCCTGTTTTTCATTTGGCATTGTATAGAATGGCTATGAGATGTGTGAGATATTAATAGCTTCATATTTTGTATAAAACTACATAAGTATTCTGTAGAATGTTGGATTTTAATCCTTGCATGTAATAGATACATTAATCCAGAAATGCATAACCAAATAATTACTGTTTTGTATCATGAATACTGAATAATAAGTAGAATTAATTATATCATAAAATACATTAAATATCGTATCAATTTCTTTCTTGAATACTTTACAAATGTAATTACTTTTTATACTATGTAATTACTTTTTATCTTGGTATTAACTATTTATCTTTCTTCATAAAATTCTTTATCTGAATATATATAAAGAAAATTAACAGCATATATTTATTTGAATTAATGATTTGTGAGAAAGGTGAAAACGTTGAAGTGAAGTGAATTATATAGATGTGTGTCCCCGATGTCAATAGTGAAAGAATAGTAATATAACATTGGTAATAGATTTAAAGGAAGAGTGAAGAAAAGTCTATGAACTGGAAATAACAGGAAACAATTTGATTCTGATTTTTTGAAATATCATAAAGGATTTGGAATTGTTTGAATTTTTCTGGTACAAGAGACAAGGTTTTGACTATGCTGCCCCAAACCACGGTTAAAATCATATCAATATAAAATAGTCAAAAACGGATAAAGTATAAGAGTGTTTAAAAATAGAAGCAAAATTTAAATCAGTGGATAAAATTTTGTTGTCTTTAAAAATGCAAAAATTTGAGCATGTGGTGTCTTACTAGTAAGAAAGGAAATGGTGATGATGATGTCGTTTCCGCGTTACCACTGAAAGGGGCTGCAGTAACTTCTGAGGGTAAAGACCCCTGAGCACCCAAGGGCAGAAGTCTGACTTCTAACTCATATGAAGATGACACTCACACATTCGCTTGCACAACCTCGTTTTACAGGGTGACTCTTTCACCCTGTAAAAAGATAGATCACAGATGAAGAACAACCATGCCTGAACCGGAATTCTAACCCGGGACGCCTAGATCACGAGGAAGATGCACTACCCCTATGCAAGGACGGCGGCAGAGGAAATGGTATGTTAGACTTTTAGAAAAATTGCAAACGCTGAGCACTGACATTTGAGCATTATGACATTATATGTTAGACAGACATTTGACTGTCACATTGAGAACATGATGGTGGTTGTCACCTAACAAAACGTAAATCATAAAGAAAATGATGGCTAAATTCTTAAAAGTTTCTTTTGACTTTACCTAATTAAAACGTATTGGAGAAGATTTATTTAAGATTATCATACAAAAATTTCGATCCTTACCACCAGCTGGAGAGAAGAATAATGGAAGGCACAGTAATTGCAAGATGTATCCAGACCCAGTCTCTAAAGTACCAAGCAAATATTGTTAAAAGAGCGCAGCCAACGCCCCATCCACTCTGAGCTCCTATGCCATAAACTGACCTATTTTTTGGACCAATGATTTCCATCACTAAAAGAATGAATTAGAATGGTAGGGATGAATATTTACAATTTGAAAATAAATATCTGCTAATAATAAAAGTGAATATGTTTATATATCTTGGCGTTCTACAGGCCAGTACGTTTGATCTATATCTATTAAACTTGGCAACTGTAAAATTTGGAGAATGGGAATGTGTACCTCCGAACGATTTTTTTTAAAAATTTTAATTCATTTAAAAATTAAATGAAATTTTGAAGTTTTTCCATCCTAAGTTCTGAAATTATTACAAAACAAAAATGATTTTACGAGAGCTTGAAATTTAAACAAATTATCTTTTGAATGTTACTTATTTATTTTCCGTGCAAACATTTTCTGATTTTTAAAAGTATTTAAGAAAAAATAATTTTTTTGCTTGATCTCTAACAATAGCTTATAGTGTTCTCTCGAAATTCACACTTCTTTAAGTTTTTCATCAAATATTTGATCACGTGATTTTTTTTATCCATTGTTAAAAGCCAAAGAAGGAATCTGTTTAATATCTGTGTAGCTTACAAGATGAATAAAAAAGTGAAATCACTATACCACGAAATTTATATGATGGATGAATATTGACGTGTTCAAAAACGCTAAGATGTCATGGGCTGGTCTAAATTAGAAAATTATTTATCTATACATAGCATAAAATGAAGTCTGTTGAAAGCATCTGTACTTTTGAAAGAGAGAAATTCGAGAAATATTTAACTCATATTGGAGATATTTGTAGCAATTTATAGGTTATTTATGGAGAAAGTGTTTGTGTATTGAAGTCATAACAAAATAAAAAAAAAGGAGTTTTATAATTGAGATTTTAATTATGATCCTACTACGATTCGCGCATGCGTAAGACAGCAGTATGTGTGCTTTGCACTTATGCGCGCATGTGCGAATACCTCAAACTGCGCATGCGCAAATAGCAAGAGTTGTGGTATGCATAGGCGATATATTTCTTTGTTTATGTCTGATTTTAAGCAACTCATTGTGGCCCAAAAAATTAATGCATTTTAAAGATTTTTATACCATTTTGTAGGGCACTTATTGGGAAATATCTATTGGGTTTTAATATATTGAAGAGATATTAATTGGGAATATTAATTGGGAAATATCTATTGGGTTTTAATATATTGAAGTCATATCAAAATAAAAAAAGGAGTTCCATAATTACGAATTTTACTTCAGCGACGAATATTTTTCCTATGGACAAATTTATGTGGCACTATCTAGAATTGCATTTGAATGCAATTCTAGAAATGAAAATCTTTTTGTCTTGGTACCAGGAGGGAAAACAACCAATATAGTTTACAAATAAATATTACGAAGCAAACTGAATCTTATTTTCGTATCAGATTATGCAGAGTTGATAAACAAGTGTGGAACAGTGGGTACAATGACATATTTGTATATTTTTAAATTTTATAACAGCTTTGCTATTGTATAGTTTTAGTGAATTGTTTTGTCTATAAACATATCGTAATTTTACATTTTTAACAGTCTAAATATTTCGGAATGTGTGCTATAAAAATTTGTTTTCCAGTTATTTTTCATAATAATTCGCTAATTTCTAAATATATATTTCGTTAATTTCTAAATATATTTTTATGTTTGTTTGCTGTTGCGTGACATGCCCATGTCATTTCGGGTCAGACTAGACTTTAAATCTAATTTTTCCTCTTGGATGTTATGTCACTGGCAACGCTTTGCGGCTACTGCTAGTGAATGATAAACGGATCATATACAAGACAATTAAAATAACACCATTTTAATGTTTGACATTTGACGGAATGATGGACATTAAATCATATAGAAATGGTTTAATCAAAAATAAATATAATCAATTTCTCTAGCAAACCAGCTGGTCGGCAAAGGCGACTAGTAATTAGTAAAAACATAGAAGATTAAATCATTATAAATAAATGCAGTACTTCCCATTTAACGAACTAAAGCGGAGAGAGGAACAACAATTTATTCAAAAATTTATTGCCAGTCAACACTTAAGTTCTTTATTAAAAATAACTTTCTAGGATTACCATACATGCATCAATAGATATTTATTAATAGTATTAGAATATAAATTACTTTATCAATCAAGCTATCTCGCATAGTTCGTAATGAAATTTTTTCGCCACTTGAACGAATAAAATCGTGAACTTTGAGTAATAGCAAGATTATTTTGTATGGTATTACTGAACAATAGTAGTGAAATATACAAGGTGTCTCAAAAACCTTGACCGCGGCTTTTATTCCTTTAATATTGATCGTAGACATATACTGTAAATTACAAAGTTGCGTAAAAAAAGGTGCAAAATGTTATGAAATCGATTAAAAGCTTCAAGGGATAAAACTTAAAAAAAAAAAATACAAAATTTAAATTTTTATACATACCCCGTACAAAAAAAATATCAGTGAGTAAAATGTATCCCATCCTCTATTAAGGTCAGGTAGAAAATTTTAGCAATTTATCACGAAAAGTCTCAAAGATATGAATCTACATAAATGCTGACTTAAACCACTTTTCGATACCTGAATATGAATTGCCAAAAAGGAAAAATAAATTCTGATGTTCGTGTTTTAGGGGTAGTACACAAATTAACAAAGAAAATAATGATTGAATAAATAAATAATAATTTTGCTATTTATTGGTTAAAAAGTAACAAAAATTTGTAGAAATAATAACTTAAAGGAAAGATTACATAAGTTTTTTTACACGTTCATTGACTGTGTTATTTTTAAATTATATTCTGTAATTCATGATAGGAAATTTTAAAGTATTTTTCAGGAAGCATAGATTTTAAAATTTGTTTTTAAAACTAAATATATGAAGCATATTTTATTTCTTTATGATGCATTCCTGCGTCGCGTCATCTGCACTGAAGCTGTAAACATTTGCATTTTAATTTGTGAATGACCCTTCACCAACTTTGTTTTAACATATCTTTGAGTTTTCATGATAAAATTCTGAAATTTTGTGCATGACCTTATTAAAGTATGGGGCACATTTTACTCTTTTGGATTTTTTTTCTTATGGGGTCCGTATAAAAAATTATATTTTGCATTCTTTTAAGTTTAATACGCTGAATATTTTAATCGATTTCATAACATTTTGCACTATTTTTTACGCAACTTTGTAATTTACAGTATATGTCTACGATCAATATTTAAGGAATAAAAGCCGAGATCAAGGGTTTTGAGACACCCTGTATATCATTGGCGATTAATTCTTAGCATACGTTTATTATAAAAGTATCCGAAATTGAATATGTTTTTGCATGCCTGCAATCCCCCTGTGTATATGTATAAATCCTAAAGTCTATTAAATAATTATATAGAAAATCATAATTAAAAAATTAATTAAAATTTAATATTTGAATAATTTATCTGTGACATCATCGTCAGCTGAGTTCCATTAACTGTAACTGCTTGCACATCTATTTTGCTATTTTGAGTACTATTTGCTGGGCAATGGCAGAGAATCCCCATAATATATAAAGCCAATATTCCATTTGTATGCTGTCTCACTTTTTGTGATGCATTATGTTTGCCTGCATAGTTTTATGCCGTGATCACTATAATTTCCTTCATTTCTCGTGTTGTTCTACATCTCGTCGCGATAAAAATACACTTTTGAGTAAGTAAAATCCAGTGGTAAAATATTATATGAAGGGTGGTGTTGAACCATAGTTCTTTTACCACCTTTTAAACATCATCATTTTTCACCCGCCATATGCATATATTTATATTCAACTAAGGGGACTGGTCTCCCCAAAACTTTATCCACAGAACGTTATCCCATAGAACGTCTTGCCTGGCATTGACTTACAATAGTTACGAAATATTAACCTTTGGCGAGTTATTTGGCGATGAATCCCAGGCATGCATTAATAGTATCCGAAAATTGAATTTGTGTTTTAGATGCATTTTTCTCAAACAATTGTAATAAAAATTGGACCCAAAACTACATTTGTAATCCCAAACCAAATTTGATATATTTAACTCATTTCGTTTTTGAGCTATCCCGTTACATGTTTCTTAAAATTCAGACCGAAAGACGGTGAAACCGTGTTGGGATTTTACTCAAAATCTGGTAGGCGCTTATACTAACGATGTTAAATCTATGTACCGAATTTTATCTATCTAGCTCTCTTCGTTTTGTAGTTATCTTGTTAACTTATATTCGAACAGCCGGATAGACGGACCTCCTATGAACAGATTTTACTCAACATTTGATAGAAATATGCAAATTTGGTTTTAATACCATACACCAAATTCCATCCTCTAGTTCAAAGCCATTTTGAGTTATCTTTGTCACAGACAGAAAGATGGACTTTTCTAAAAATGTGTTTTTTGGTCTAAGAAAGATCTGGCGCGTGTAGATTTGTCAAAATTTTAAATTCGAATTTTTTGATGATTACTATACTTTCTCTATACTACGTATACGAAAAAAAAAAAAACTTACGTAAGACAAACATTGTATTGTCCACGCCCAAAACACCAGCAGCGATGAAAAACCGGCACAAAACGAACATGTGGTATGAAGTTGAAAAAACACAAGCAATGGCTGCTATAACTGCAATGACATCGCTTAAGACAATGACTGGCCTTCTTCCAATTCTGGAAAAAAAATTATATACGCTGTGCCATTTATTTGATTTCTATACATTATAGCTATTAATGCGTTAAATAATTTATATTATATACAGGTAATATAGATAAAGGAAAAACATGTCAGTATATTGCAGAAAGACTACCTACTCTATTCCAAAATGTGTTTGGGCATGCTCGATTTATACAGAAAAATCGGATTTTAAAGCAACCTTTTTAATAGATCTCCAAATTATTAAGTGTTATTGATTATAACTAATCACCAAATATTGTAAATCCCGGGAGGCATAATTTATGTACAATAAACGGTGGTAAGAAATTCAGATCGCGACACAAGAGCAAAATAGAGCAAAATTCTCCCTTCAATGGTTTTTACAATTAATTTTTGACAGGGATTTCCTTGATATATGTCGATTTAGGATAGGGAAATCTAGGTATCTTTAAAAGAATATGCTAAGCATTAAATATTTTTATCCCATCACTCAGAGCGTGAGAACCAGTTCATTAAAGCAGTTTCATAGAACTCGTGTAGCATTAATTAAATAAAGAAAAGGTGGAAATGGATCAGGAATTAAGAGACCCTTTTAGAATGAAGTTAATATGGGTTAAGTCAAGATAAAAATTAGGAAATTAATTAAGATTTAAATTAGATTAAGAGATATCATTACATATATAAGAAAACATGTTGAGTTTTGTGTCATATAAACAGCATTTGCAGGAAGTTATGTTACATTATTTCAATATAAGAGAATGAGAATGCTGCAGAAAGACATCGGTGGTTGTTAAAATTTACAACTTTCAAGGATTAGTTTCGGTGATTTAAAAACAATGTTTTAGTGCACATGACACAGAGCAAATCATATGAAAGATTGTTGCAACCCTATCAAACATCAAAGATGAACAATACAAGAAACAGTTCATTGAATTTCAATGATACATAGAATGAGAAAAATCCAGAATATGACGAAAGGCATGACAAGGTTGCTTTTTAGCAGGATAATACTTGCCCATGTATAGATAGACAAGTAAAATAAACTTTAGAATCCCTAGGATGTATTGGCCCTGTCCTTGCCATATGCACTAGATGTTTCTACTTTAATCTAATATTTTGTGGTGAGAAATGCTATCACCAATTTGCGCCAAAGCTTTCCTTGTATTCTGCCAGCTTTAGCTAACGATCGCACTGAATTGTGCATTCATTCCGGTTCTGCGCGCTAGCTTGCACTTCACGTATTTTCCGGGAGAGCAGAACGATCGTTTCGGATGTGAATAAAGAATCGTTAATCCTTTACCATCGCCTCGTCTGAATGATTTGATTTAAGTATATTGCTTTAGAATAGTTCTGGAACTGTATTTTTCAGTTTCCCTTCAACTTATTTCGTCCCATGCAAAGCAATCTTTTGGGGGAAGTGTTCAATTTCCACGCAGATATAAAATCGTGGTTTGATAAGTGGATTGCATCTAAACAGCCAAACACTCTCTTTGCGGAATTCGTTATTTGCCGAAAAATTGATACTTATTGTAGTTTATGAAAGGAAATATTTTAAATAAATAAATCTACTCCAAATATTTACATTTTATATTTTAAAGTAAGCATTTAATGTTACCTCAATTTCATTTTAAAGAAAAAAAAAATCAAGTTTTCTTTCTATTCGCTTTTTATTTTTTGTAGTCCAAAGAAGCATTTCTATAATACTTATTTTAAACTTGAAAACAAAATTTCTGTTGGGAGAATTAATCAATATTTGATAAAAGAGACAATTAAAACTACATGGAAATTTGAATCCTATCTATGAAAGGTTCGAGAACTGTTTCCTGATATAAAAAATAAGTAGAGCATTATAAATAAAAAGTTTCATATTTTTTTTCTAATCATTCACAGATTTGAATTTCTTGTGACGTTCATTTTGAGTATAAAGTTATTTACCATGTTATACAAAATAAGCGACAAAATTCATATTCGAAGTGAGACTGGGGCATATTAAATTTCTTGCTCAATATTGCATGTACACAATGGAAATATAGTTTTTAACGAATAAAACACTAATTATTTATTATGACACTTTTGCTAAAATTTTTATGGTTCATTGTATTTGAAATTAAAATCTGAAATAAGTCAACTGGATTGTTTTTAATAATATTTATTGGTAAGTAAACCAACTGACTCTCCGACACGCCACGAAGGCACACGGATTTAAACCATAAGGCTGAATGACCGGACCCGCCGCAACATCAACACTGGAGGGAACTGTGGGTGAGTTCTAAAGGCCATCACCGGCCACAGTACAACCCTCCCCGAAGGAAGTACGTCCCGTCATCGATGGAGGGAGCCAGATCCCCCAACTATTTGTGTACCCTCCAGGGTGGCGAAATAAAACCACCATGCCGGAAGCATCTCATCCTGATTTCGAGTTGCCCCCCCCGGGGTAAATATTTATTGGTAACAAAAATACTGGCGTTTTGTTTATACACACAGACACACAAAATCGAATTTGTTAGTTGTATATCAGACTATCACGCAGTAGCGAGCCAACACACGCAAATATGCACAAACGCACCAATCCTGTAGAGAGAATACATGCACATAACGAACGCATTAACGAACATATAATGATTTATGTTGAAATGAACCTCTCATTTCTGTGTTTTTAGGAATTAATCAAAACTTCTAACTAATAAGTAAAATTTCTAGGTAAACTAATACTTCTAAATATAACTAATAAACTAATACTAATACTACGTAAACTAATACTTCGAAGTATAATAAAACTAATACTTAGTAAAATTCTAACTCATACGAAATTGTGAAAAGAAGGATCAATCATACTTGTCTGAAAGGAAACCAAATAAAGTGTTTGATACAAAGTATCCGGCAATGAATATTGCTTTAGACATCGAAATAAGCCATTCCCTGCTACAAACCAAGTTGAACTAGAATAAAAATATATTGTAAGTATAAACATGTTGCAAAGAACTATGTAGAGTTGTAGAAATAAAACTTCTCTCGCTCAAAGGGCCATGCAGGGCGATGTATGAGTCTTAATAAATTGAAATTTGTACGACAGAATTACTACAAAAAATTACTACCAAAAGTCTATGATAGACAGCTTTGCAACACGACATTTTTTTAAAAAATAATTTCGTTTCTCGGGGTTTTTCCCTTTTATGTTCTTATAACCCTTTCGATTCGTTAACAGAGTGTTCCAAGGCGGACTGAATAAATCGTCATTTCATTCTACGAAACGTCGATAAATGTTGCATTTCAGATGTAAAGATGTCGTATAAATGAATGCAATCTGACATCTTCTACTTAACGAAGGTACTCTGTGTTATATAGCCTCTCCGTATACGGTTTTATTCCTGACGGAACGCTTCTATCGCACCAGAGGACTTCTCACCATTATTGTAGTAACAGTTTCATTAATTGATCTTCGTCTGTTAATTATTATCGTCTATTAATTATATTAGTTATGGCTAAACACTCTTTGGACGATTGGTGGAGTGCCATAATATATGGAAAACACTGCGAAATTTCCGTACCCTTTATTTATGAGTGATAGTTTTGATACCTATGGCCCGTGCTTTGTTCGTTTTAGTAGACGTTCGTTCAAACATGTTTGAGAACGAGGAGGTTTTTTACGAATCTTTATAAGAATTTCTAAGTATGACCGAGTATTTATTTATTTAATAGAAATCAGCTGAGCTGTGCTCTCTCCTGCATATCAAATCCTTAAAAATATGAGCTGCTATTGCAGTTTCAGAGGGTGTAGAGAATTTTTCTTATCTTTTAGAGAGAAACTCTACCGATCCAGTATTCTATGGCATCTGTAATCGAATTATCTTATTAATGAGAAGATAAATGTCGTCATTGTTCATACAGGTGGACTGCTACCTGTTTTCCACTTTCATTAGACTCGGGAGTTGCTTAGACACCTTATTTGTGTTATAATAATAGAATGGTGTAAGATAGCATTTGTGAAATGATGCATTTTTGAACGATTTTTTAAATCTATGAATCATTGAACATATGATCTTGAATTTTTGTCGTCCAAATGTCATCTCTTTATAATTCATACAATATATCACAAGGCTCTTTCAGTTGGAGAAGCTTAATTTCCACAACCCTGTGCTTATTTAATTTTAAACAATCTTTTATAAAGAGCAATAGAAATTTTTTTCAAAGTTTTTACCTACTTTCCCAAGGACAGTGGATTTGTAGACAGAATCATCAAATTCCCATGCATCACATGGCATCGTTGGATTATTTGAGTCATTATGGTAAAACAATTTTTCGTGAATGTGGGTTACGTTAATATGCTTGTACCTATCGGAAGGAAAATAAAAGCTATTAAATTAAACATAATTGTGATATTCTTACTCAAAAAACAAATTCGGACATTGCTCTTTATTCTAAAATTAATTATGGAGCAATAAAATTGTAAATGTTTGTCAATATAAAAATACTTTTTATATAAATATATGAAATATTTTTGTATGCAAATTGTCCATATTTGATTTATACAAACTCATTCTTTTCATAATCAACATACTATTATGATAGCATGTATGAATTCTTCAGAATAATGTAGATCAAACGCATCTAACATTTTGTAAATTTCCGTAAACGGATTGATGAATTATAAGTTCTTGAAAATTTGAATTCCTAAAGTTAAATGAGAGTTTCTATTTTCTCTATATATTTCAAAGTATAATTAATCTTTGAAAATAATTCTTTTTTCACTTTCGAATAATCAAAAATGTGCAAGTTAATTTTTTAATAGAATAGAAATTCATAAAACTTTTGACGTCAATCAAAGAAGCAAGACCAAGAACATCTTTATTTCAAATTTTACCCATTTCCGTCAAATAGTTTTTAATATATGTAGCAATAACCTAAAGCTATAAAGACAGTAGAATTTTCGTAATTTTTGTGGTGCATATCAACTTTGTTCAAGGATTTAAAAAAGGACTTTTCTGTTCAACAAATATGTTTTTCAGCGTTGCGTGTAATAAGACATTTCTTTCTTAAATAAAAGTAAAGGTGAAGGGGAAAAGGATCGATCGATACATGTAAAAGATTCTACTCTGATTACATATCAAGCGAAATTTAATTTGGGAAAATTGGGAATATGTTCCAAATAAAATTTGATATTTTTAATTAAATAAGAAAGCACATAAGCAAATTTCTGTACAAAGTGCAAAATTTATATAGTATAATATAAGTAAATAAAATATTATCGAACAAGATACAAAAATAACTTTTTGAAGGTAGTTAATGTAGTATCACCAAACTTTTGCAAAATACCGCATTCTAAATGGAACGAAAGTTTATAAGGTTTCCGGTAATTATATTTTTTATTTATTATGCTTTAGATTATTTGAAAGTTAAGTTTATATAGAAAGTGTTATGGTAATATTACGCATAAAAATACTGCAGATTGATTTATTTAAATTATCAATTGATGGTAACATGAACATGCAGATAAACAGCATAATATTAGTTATATTTCAATTATAAAGGTTCTTATTACGCAGATAAAACAAAAAATTAAAAGTTGAAATTGGAAAATTTGAAAATTATGCAAATATAAAAATATATATGTTGTCGTTCTACTAATGCATTAACATAAAAGAGAACATTTTCTGATTCGAATACCCAGGTAACAATACCCAATCTTTCTAATGTTTCAAAATATGTATAATATTATGAGATATTATATTATATTGTTCAGTATTCAACAATATTATACAATATTGTTAATATTGTTTAATATTACACAATGTTGTGCAATATATTTGCGCTATTGGGATAATAAATTTCACTTTAATCTAACTTTTATAGATAAATAGCAATAACAAGACGAATATATATTTTTTGATATATTGTACAAGAAATAGAACATTAAATGCAAAAATTTGAATCAGTATCTTCAATTGAAAAATAAAAAGTAAAAAGAAGATAGTGTGCACATTAGAAGAATTTCTATTGCTACATTAGTAGAACTTTTTTCCCTCTCAGACGAGAAATAATGATGTACCATGAAACATTCAGTATTTCATTCTCTCTCAGGAATTTATCTTTCTTTCGTCTAATCATCTTATTTTAACCTCTTATGGGACATAATTCGAACCCATATTTAAATTAAATTTTTTGGGATTATAGTATGATAAATGGATGTTGTAAATAAGAATCAACAAGATGTTCTTGCCTTGTCGATTAAGTTATAAATAGATGAAATAATAAGTAGTAAATACACTTATCAAAGAGTATCCAGAGGAAGTTAAAACTGGTAAACATGGTTTTCAAAGAGTATCCAGAGGAAGTTAAGAGTGGTGAACATAGTTACCAAAGAGTATCCAGAGGAAGTTAAGAGTGGTAAACATGGTTATCAAAGAGTATCCAGAGGAAGTTAAGAGTGGTAAACATCGTTATCTAAGGGTATCCAGAGGAAGTTGAAAGCGGTAATCATTGTTATCAAAGAGTATCCAGAGGAAGTTAAAAGTGGTAAACATGGTTATCAAAGAGTATCCAGAGGAAGTTAAAAGTAGTAAACATTGTTATCAATAAACGTAAAGTACAGAGTAAAACTTTCTCATATTATAAATGTCCATAGGAAAATATGCATTGTTAAGGTTTCCGCCTAGATTAAAAACATGAATTTGGATGAAAAGTGCATTTTTTAGCTGTTTCAAGAACATAGATGCGTTTCTGTTTCCCGCGATTTCTTTATTTTGGCTCGATATGAATTAGCAGCCAGTAAATCGAAAACTTTTGACATGTAAGTGATGCGTATTTATAGCATATAAACATTAAGAACTTTAAATGCCTTTTCTGAATTAGGAGTTTTTTCACAATTCTACTGTACGAATGTCGTCATATCTCAAAAATTAATAAGGATTTTAATGAAATTTATAATTAGTGTCTGTTATGTTATAAAAGTGTAATGAATTACAGATTTAAGTTGAATGTTCTAAAAGTGGATTTATGATTGTTTAATGAAAATATTGTTGGAAAAAATTCCAAAATTTCATAGATTATTTCGTATATTATTCAAAAAAATTTTAGCTTCGAATATAATTCTTAGATAATAGTTAATTACACTCTAAAACACATGTAATGTTACAAAGAAAAATGAAAAACTGAAACAATTTTTTACTCTAGGATTTCTTTAAAATTTTTATCAAAATATGATTTTTTTTCGAAAGTTATATATATTTAAATAATTTCACTTTTATTCTTGATTTTAACTTTATATTAATAAAAAATATCATATAAACATTAAATTTTTTTTTGAAAACTCCTTTCTAAATCTAGTCAGAAACCTCAAATCTATTAATTTTTTAAGTAACCCTTTGCTGCGCAGTGTTTCACTACATGGAACCTCTAACTTCGCTCGATCTTAAAATCGTTAATTTCAATTATAAACAGAAAAAATAAGCTTATATTCAATTTTAACTGTATTCTTTAATAATAAATGACAGTCGAAATCTAGCAGAACCATGATTTTCTGGTATAGCGCGCTATGTATAAATCTATTTATTCATTTTTTTGTTAGTTACAGATTAATACAATTTTCAACATTATTTTGTTCACTGTATCTTAAACTATATATTCATTATATTTTTAAAAATTTTAAAGAGAATTTATGCGTATAATCGTTGGATAAAAGTAAGTGCTCCATTAGCTGGAACACTGCACAGATGATTCCGTCATAGCCTTACGCTATGACGGAAAGATAACACTTGTGGCTTCATTTTCTGTTTTTCTCTTTTTTATTGAAAAATGTATTTATTTCGAGGTATATTGTTTGGATGGGTTATGATATTTGGAAATAACCAACCCTTACTATGGGTCTCTGATATTAAAAAAAATGTATCGGTATCTTTGGTTATCTTTACTTAGCAAGAATTTTACGCTTAATGAGTTTCTCTAACGTTCGTTTTATATAATGTGAAAATATTTTTAATTATAGATATGTTATAGCTAGTTTTTTTATTATGAATATAATTGTAGTGTTTTTATTATAAATTAATTTCATTTAAAATTGAAACTGCAATGAAGTACATTGTAATTAATTATATTGAAGAGGCCTACTAAGTTTTTCCGAAGCACCAAAAATGATTCAAGTATTGCGAAAGAAAGACAAATCTGAGCATGTCATTTCTACGGTGCTATTTGGATCATGATAAATCTACTATACAAGTATGAAAGAGCCTTTTTATTATCAAATGCAAGAGAGTTTACTGATTTTGGCGCTTCACTGCAATGCTCGCTTAGTCGCACATTTTTCAAGCTCTAGCAGAACAGTGTTCCAGCTGATGGAGCACCCCCCCCCCCCCCCCGAATCAAAATGATGAGTACATTCTTCACTAAATTTAATCTGTGTTCTCCCTTATACTTTAATAGGTTACTTACAACATATATTTTGCTTGAATTCAAAATTTAAAGTTGACTGCGCCACAAAGGGTTATTTATAAATTGACAACACATAATATGCAATAATTTATTTAAATCACTTTTTCCATTTAGAAATATATGATTATCTCTAAATTCTAGTAATTAGTTATTACGCTGCTATTTGAAAAGAAAATATTGATGAGGAAAAAATATCTTTTTATGCTTAGAGGCTTCAGGAACTAAAACACAGACCTGATCTTCTACCAACTAAATCTGGTAAGTAGTCAAAGCATTTCCCTAATTTGATGGTAAATCTCTTACCTAGAGCAATGCTGATCATCTGCAGGCAGAGCAAGGGCTTTCCACTCTTCCAAGCTGATGTTTAGACCAGGTGGTCGTTGGCACCAGTAGTCTATATTAGGAGCAAAAAAGGACATGGACATGTTATGGGCAGCATCTGGAATGGGACATAACAGGATTACAAGAAAAAGCCCCCTTTGCCAAGGTCCGTCACCTCCCACAAGATCCATGAGGTCATCTTCTTTCTCATTCTTTTGATCTGCTTGGCCTTTCTTTTCCGCATCGCTCAGAGTCGTCATTCCTGTTGAAATTCGGGCATCAGATACTGACGGAATGTAATCAAAGATTACGTACATCAATCAAACAGTTTGTGACACTCTCTCTTTTTGGTGAGATTATTTTGATGAAAATTTGTGGCAACGCTTCAGATATTTGTGTGTATCTTAACCCTTGAATGCATGAATTTTTATTTTTAATAAATAAAATTTGAAATCTATCGGGAAATGGGTGTAGTCAGTGAAAAAAAAATACAAAAAATCCTCACAAAATTTTTTTTTTAAAAATTAAAAAAAAAACATACTGATGTATTTCTATATCATTAGGAAAAATCTTTCCTTCAATTCTACAAATCTACTGGGTACAATAAAATAATATTTAAAGTATAAATTATACCTCTGATTACATAACAAAACATGTAAATTCATGGAACAATTAGCTTTAGTATTTATATACATAACAGAATATTGCATTTGCTACATGGCCATTGTGTGGTAGCCTTACATAGTGGAATTTTACTCATTAATATGTTTGAAAAGTTAGGTCAGCACCATCTTTTCGTACATCCATAGATGGCAAAGAATTAGATGATACTCTTGGTTTATTGAACTTATGTAGAACCGATTTTGCATCACAAAAAAAAATCTACATTTTTCTTGCATAAATTTATCAATGTATGGAAAAATATAAATATTTTTCATTACGCTTACATTGTTTCTATCGAAAAATAATTTTCCTGTATATTATTATTATTATTTTATACAAATAATCGTAATTCATAACACCCGCCGAAATGAATTGTATTCAGATAGCGCATCAAAAATAAAAATTATCACAGATAAAGAAATAAACTGTCAAAGATTCTAATTGCGTTCTGGAACTATAAAATAGTTTTGTAAAATTAAAATTAAAAAAAGCACCATGTAAAGTTTTCTACACAAAACAGACAGCGCTGATCTACATCGGTATGTACTTAAGGGTTAAATGTAGCGTCAATTTTAATTTCTCTGATAAGCAGTCATAGACATGTCTCACTATCTGCAAATGCCGTCCAAATTCGAAAGTCGTGGAGCGATTCATTGTTTTGTAAGTGCAAAGATATAACTGATTGAAATTTAAAGACCATTACATAAAATGTAGGATAAAATACAACATCCTACGAAGCTATCATGAAGTTGTGCATACACATTTTGAAGACACTGAGCGTGAGAGAAGATAATCAATTGCTTTCAATTCTGAGATCATTGCTGATAAATTAACATATAAGTGATTTATGACCGACTTTGAATGACATTTCTTTGCAAAAAGCATTGAAAAAAACTTTTGCCAAGCCTCGGAAATGTTTAAATAACTAAAGTAATTACGTCAAGAAATAGATCCTGTATATAATTTTATCATTGAAAGGAAGTTACTCTAAAATTTCCATCCTAGTCACTTTTCTTAAGCAGTGCAACTAACTATTTGACAGATTCTTGTGCATTGTTGGTAACTTTTAACTTTGGAAGTCACATGATGGTGAATCAAAATTAATTTAATTTAATAATTTAGCTTCTATTTGTATCTGCATTTGCGATTAGTCTCTAAATTTAGATATAAAAACGTCACTGCATATTTCATAGGTAGAATAGTAGAACTTGATGTTTTCATAGAGGCATGTAAGAGATATATGTTACTTTCAGATTCGTTTACGGTCTAGCTGCTGTATAAAAATTTAATTTCTTGTATATTTTTATTATGAGTTCCCATAGAGTCGAAAGCGTGCTGGTATAAGTACCCACCTTATCAAATGAAATTCGGTAACTGGGAAGATACGTCTAGTTGCAATACTTAAGGAAATAAACGCTTGATTCATTTTTGGAGATAGCTTGTTTATATATATGATTAGAATCTACTTCTTTTCGGTTTTGAGTTGACTGGAAAATAAATAAAAGAATATCAAAACAAACCAATAAAAAAGAGATTAGGAAGAACAAATCTAATAATAAAGTCTCATAAAAAAACCTCAATCCCCGATTGACGAATCTTCCGACGAAGACAATTAAAATACTTCAGACGTTGATTGTTTCTATTGTAATAATGTGTATTATCTGAATCAGATGAAAAAGATGAAGTGAAAATAATGTGGGTTTTTTTCTTAAAGAAACCCTTTTTATTCGTACTTGTATAATACCATTTATATAACTATGATAGATATCAAAAATATTGAAAAATTTAAATTTCAGGCTTTTAGACATTTCTCCAAATTTTCAAAACAGATTTCCTACCTCATTGTAAGTTGCATATTCGTATTCAATTAGATTTGAGGAATTTAAAAAAATTAATAATAAATAAAAAAGAACTAATTTCCCTCTGATTTTTTTAAAATTCAATTTAGAAAACTCAAAATCTAAATATTAAATAAAAATATTACTTTTAGGCATTTACTATTTAAATTAGGAAGTACAAGAAATAAATTATTCAAAACTATTAAAAAATAAAAATGCAAGTAAATTTCAGAATCATTTCACTTCCTTTGTTGTAAATTTCAGCCTTCGATAAGATCAAGAATATAAGCATAAATAATACGAAAAGGCAGTTTAGAGTGAATCATAATTTTTCGTGGAGGTTTACTAATCTGTACTAATAATAAAGATGAATTTCTGCATGCATGTCTCTGTATCAATATTAACCTTCTAAAGGCTAAATCGTTTGACTACAACTATTAAAATTGATAAACACACACACACACACACACACACACATATGTATTAATACACTTTGGAAAGTATAAATTTTGGAGGTTATGAATATGCACTACAGAACGACATTTTTGAAATCTTAATTAATAAAAAATTAACTTTTGGAATTTTTATTCCATAGCTTTAAAAAAAAAAGGATTTTCTTGTTATACAAAAATTAATTTTACATAACTTCAAACTCTTCAAAAATTGCCTCTTTAATGATATTATTTTAATAATAATGCAAATTTTCAAAAAAATTTGACAAAATTTTAAAAATTCGTTTTTTTATCGCATTTACACAAATAGATTACATTTCTTGTTACTCAGAAGCTCAAATTACTTTTGTTAATTCATAAAAATATTTAATTGAGCTATTTCTATCCATTATTGAAATCTAAAGAAGAAGGATTCTGTTTTATGACTGTAATTTACAAGGAAAATATAAGATTGAAATTACAAACGGAAAAAATAAATCCATTACAGCAAATTTTATAAGATACATGGGCCATAAGTATACATTTCCAATAGCGTTATGAGATTAGTTTTCATAAACTCATATATTCATCAGTTCGACGGAATCATGGAGATTAAAATACATCTAAATAGATTAATTGGCAATAAATATAAATAATATACCCTGGGGAACAAATTGTAACCAAAGCAGAGAAGTAATAAATACATTATGCAAATTCATGAATAAATAATTATTTTGACTGGTAATATTTTCAAATTGCTTTTTTACACTTTTTGTCATTTTACAATTTGCAGTACATGAAAATCGTAAAGGAAGATGATTTAGTATGTATCAAATTTTTTCTGTCGTAATAAAGTAATTATATAATTAATTGATGATAAAAGTAATCAAAAATATAAAAAATAAATATAAAAATGTAATTCTGATTCCAATTGTTTATACTTGCACTTCCTTCTTTTGCAATTTTAGGCCTTTTACAAATTGCAAGTATATGACAGAAGAACAGAAAGACGATTTAGTAAATCATAATTTTGTCAACACAATAAGTGAGTAATGTAATTCATTGATGATAAAATTAATCAAAATTAATTTTTTAAATTAAAAAAATATGAATAAACCTATAAAGCATGAATAAGATTGGTTATATTATATTATGACAATTGTAGTATAATGATTCAGTGAATCAAAATTTGGCTGCCATATAAATGAATTATGTAATTCATTAAGGATAAAATTAATCAAAATTAATTTTTAAAATATAAAAAATTATGAATAAACCTATAAAAAATAAATAAGATTGGTTACATTATATTATTAGAATCTTATAGAAAGACGATTTAGAAAATCATAATTTTGGAATCATAATAAATAGATTATGAATTGATTTATAAAAAATTAATTGTTTAAATATAAAAAAAAATTAAATAGGCACTTAAATAATAATTCCGATTAATATATTTTCCCCTTCCTTTTTTTTGAAATATATTGACCGTTTGCAAGTTCCAAGTTGATGAGAATTGTACAAAATGACGACTTGGGAGAAATCACAATTTCATCATCATAATTAATTGAAGGCAAAATCAATAAAATTTAATTTTTTAATGTAAAAAAATATAAATAAGCATTCAAAGAATGTTTTAAAAATATAAATAAGCATTAAAAATGCAAATGAGCTTATAAAATGTGATTATGATTATGTATATAATCACTTACCTTCTTACAGATGGAAATCTTATATAAAGACGCATTTTTGCGGGATTACAATTTTGCCATCTCAATGAAAGTGTTATACAATTGATTAATTGCAAAATTAATCAAAATTGTTATTTAAAATAGAAAAAATGTAAATATACGTATAAAAGGGATTCCAATTAATTGTATTTCCCTTTCTATTTTTGCAATTCTTGGTCTTTTGTAAATTTTAAGTTGATGAGAATTATACAAAATGATGACTCAGAATGAATAACAATTTTGTCATCATAGTAAAAAAATTATATAATTAATTTAATACAAAATTTTTCAAAGTTAATTTTTTAGTATAAAAATATAAATAAGCATTCAAAGCATAATTCAATGCAAATAATGTAAATAAGCATTTAAATCATTGTGTATATTGTCATTCGCTTCCTTCAATTTTTGACCTTTGGCATATCAGAATTATATGAGAATCTTGAACGATTTATATAATTTATTGATGACAAAAATTAATCAAAATTAAATTTTAAAACATATAAAAAACGTACATGCAAAAATGATTCCGATAGTTTATGTTTTCACTTACTTTCTTACAATGTTTGGCTTTTCACAAACGCAAGGGCACAAGAAGAGTACAGAAAGGCGGCTTAGCATGGATCACAGTTTTACCATCACGGACATCTGACTGATCATAAGGCAATGCGAAAAAAGATCAAGAGTTTAAGTCTTATAAAAGCTGCTGGTTTAGTTTTCTTTTATTTTAATGAATAATCTCTCTGCGTTTGCTCTTGAAATCTAATTTGTTCATTAAAAGGTCATAAACTTGTGTGCATTAGGTTTTTTAATGGGTATCTTACATATCATGATCTTTTCTTCTTTTTTCTTTTTTTTCTTTTTAAGACATGTTATTTACTCTCAAAATCACGCGATTTCTGGAAGGCTTTAAGTACCTAACAATCAATAAAAAATCTCGTTAAGCCTTTTCTGGGTTATTGGGAAAAGAAACCGCTATATGTTGTCGCAACCAAATCCAATCTTCTGTCTTTAAGATATATGATCACTTAAATTTAGCAATCTTCTGTCTTTGAGATAAACGATCTCTTAAACTAAACTTATCCAAAATATTGATTTTTTAGTTTAGTCGATGGAAAAAGTTTTATATATTCTTAATCGCTTTGAATTTTGTTGTAGTTTATTTATAATGGAAGTTAAGAGTATTGATTTAAGGCAAAGTTATAAGAATTAACTTCTATATATAGCCTTGAAATTGGGTGTCCTTCAGCAAGATATATTTTTATATGTTTTATATAATACATATTCCTGGTTTTGAGTTCATGTAAACAACTTTATTTAACTAGATTTATAACTATCTTTACAAATACGATTTTTTTTGTATTTATGAAAACGAAATTGGATAATACATTTATTGCTCATTTCCTGATCGAGAATATTGTACTACTATATATTTCAGTGGCAACACAATCTCTATCTTTATTAATAATAAAAGAGAATGTTTGTTAGATTCTACAGGGAAGTCATATCTCTGACTCTCCGGCCCGCCAGAAGACATACGGATAAATAATCCAGGAATGACCGGACCGCCGTAACAGCAACACTAGCGGGAACTGTGGTTGAGTCCTAAGGGACTCACCGACCAAGATACAACCCTTCTTGAAGGAAGTACATCCCGCCATCGATGGGAGGAGCCAGATCCCCCACCTTTTTGTGTACCCTCCAGGGTGGCGAGATCGAACCACCATACCGGAAGCATATCATCCTCATTTCGAGGTGACCCCTGGGGGGTTAGATTTGTACTTATGATGAAAGCAATATTTGTGCGATTCTACATGGAAGACTATTTATAAGAGTTTACTCCTATGTATAGACTTGTAATTCAGCTTTCAATAACAAATATTTTTATATATCACAAATCAGTAGTTACCATTCTCAATTACCTAATTTGGCAGATATTTTGATCACGCTCGAGCTACTCTCTAAAATTTTAATCAGAATTAAAAAAAAAATAGGCGATATTTCAGTTTATTCATGATACATCCAAAGATTATTGTTTTTATAATGCAATCAATTTTGACTCCGTTTTAAAATTCTAAAAATTGCATTTATAAGGGTATAATTAATCGTGTAATTGTTATTAATAAAAATTATATCATTATTTTATCGTTTAATTTTTGAACTTCGATAAATCTTTAAAATTAAATTTTTTTTATATAAATTACAACCATACATTTTATGGTTAAAATCAAATTAAAACCGTTTTTAATATTTTGTCAAATATATAGAGTGGTCATAAAGTTTTTTTCCTGATTTGAAAAAATATTGTAGCAAAAAAAATATCATTAAATATAATATCGTAAATTTTTTACTACAGAATAGTTACAGGTTATTATAAAAAAAATATTCGAATATATAAGACCGTAACTATCATACCATTCACAGTAATTGAATTAAATTGTGTTTCGAGGTATTTTCAGGTATGAGATTAAGAATCATATGAAAAAAAGTTAGGTTCTAATATTTACGATTGCGGGGACAAAATTTCAAATTTTTCAAATAGTAACACCAACTCTTTTAAAAAATTGGAATGTGTTCTCCATAGCAAAAAATAATAAATAGCGTTGGAACGGTATCTGTAGCATGAAAATCGCCAGTGAAAAGAGAAGGAAAGAGAAAACAACAGTGATGAGTCTGACAGAGACTGCAATTGCTAAATTCTGCAAAAATGTCTTGATTTAAATTTTAATAATCTTAAAATAAAACAAAAACAGTTTTATGAAATTGTATGATAGGCTTTCATATAACACATAAAATAAGTTTCTTAAGGTGAGGTATGTTTTAAATCAGATAGAAAATTCCAAACTTTCCTCTTAAAACAATACATGTAACTTGAAATTAAATTGTTGAATATTCAGACTTCAATTTAAGAATTTTAATTTGCAAATTATTTTTTACTAAACATAAGAGCGAATGTGTGTACATGTTTCCGCCTGTATGTCTGTTTCGCAAAATAGACTGTTGTACTTAGGGTTACTAAATTTAATATAAATGTATTTCGAAGAATTATAGTGGTTTTAGAGTGCAATTTAGAGTGGTTTTTCAAAGCTTTAAATTAAGTTACGATTTATTGAAAATTAAGCCTATTTTAACTTTTTTAGTAACAACTCAAAAATAATAACGCACAAAAATAACTTTATCTTAATATATAAAAATTATTAATAGATTGTTTTATCAATCTTTAATCTATTAAAAAACTTATTTCTAATGTACATGTTTTGATCATTTTTTTTTTTTTAAGTTTTTGAATATATATGTTATCAATGCAAAAAGTGAGGAATGTCTCAGATAACGTCAAAGGTCCGGAGGACAGCTGCAGTCAGCTTTGGTGCTTCAGGATTGTAAAGGATCTCCCGAGGTGGTTCCATCAGCAGTAACCTGTGCACTATCCATAGAAAGAGTTTTGCCATTGCCTCAGAGAGGTTGGACTTCCTGTTAGTCCGCGGGAGGTATTTTATTTCACTCCTACCACCCAATGGTAAACCATTGGAGAGGCATTTCCCTTTCCGCCTTCTGGGGACGTGCCCTCTAGGGCTTACAGATTCCCCGTGGGTTCGAATACATATGAGATATGAATTGTGAATGATTGTGTAGATATGAATGCAAGATTTTTAAACATTAGCTTTATCACATTTAATTATTTATTTGATTACCTGAAATTTTAAAGCTATGGATGAATTTAATACTTATAAGAAGCTCAATGTGTGTGCGGGGTGTGTGTTGGCGCTCTACAAGCCAGACCGTTTGACCTACGGCTACCAAATTTGGTACATGTATACCTTGGAGGTCGGGAATGTGCACCTGAGGTCCCTTTTTTTGAATTTTTAATTAGAATTTTAATTATTAATTAAAAACTAACTTTCCCGCCAAACTAACTTTTCCGCTTCCATTTTCCCCCACCGCCAAATGAGTAAGGCTTCAGTTTTTTTCCCAACACTAATGAGACAAGGGTTAACATTTTTCGGCCGATTATTTCAAACGATTCTGTTTGTTTTCTTAATGATTGATGCATTTAAAATTAAACATTACTAATTAATCGATCTTTCAGATTCATTTTGAAGTACTTTTGAATTAAAATAAAACAAACTAAAGGAAATTAAATATTCTAATCTGCATAGCGTTACCCCAACTGGCGTAGAAAAATTCACGCATTTGCGTTACCGTAACTGATGTTGAAAAGTGACGCATGCGCATTGTGTTCTGATTGCTGATAAAAATTTTCAAAGGATGTTGACTTAATTTAAATTATTTTTAGGTTAGTTGTGTGCTTTTGTAATTAAATTGTATTTATGTTCGTTATATATATATTTTTGTATATGCTTATAGTTTTAAAGCACATCGGTTTTTAAGTAGTTTTTTTAACCTTTTTTCGACCGATTATTTTAAACGATTCTGTTTATTTTCTGAGTGTTTGATGCATTTAAAATTAAACATTGTTAATTAATTGATCTGTTCATGATGAATCTGAGAAAATTTTGTTGACAAATTCTTGAGATATTACATAAATTAAGAAAGATATTCTTTAGTGCCCATAAGTTTTAAACGCTCAGTGACTCTGTTTTCAGTAATCATATTATTAAAAAAAATGCTTTGATATAGTAAAAAATATGTTTATATTTTGCAGATTAATCATTTCCACTTTAAATTAAATCATAAATTCTACGGGATCTAACAGAAAATTAGAGAGATACATATTACGTTATGACTGAAGACTTTTATAATATTATGAGTGAATTATATGACTATCAAAATTTGAAGTTTAAAAATATTTTGATGCGTCACTATTAAATAGCTATTAAAGCTTAAGTAGCTATTAAGTAGCTATGAAGCTATTAAAGTAGAAATTACATAAAATATTTAATTATTAAAATTTTGACGAAGAATTAAGATTGGCAAACCAGCTGGTCGCCAAAGGCGACTAGTTTAATAACAAACTTATTGGCTGTTAAATTCTGTTATTGATTTATATGTCGATAAATAACTGAATTATGCAGCTGAATTATCCAATTATCTTGACGCCATTAGAATTGACTATGGATACAAGAGAAAATTCAAATGTACGTCTTAGAATTATTATTAGAATAGAATTTTGCCACTTAGGATTTATTTTAACAGTTTCCTGATTTTTGTTTTAGAATTATTTTCGGCGTACTTTGATTGTGAATGAATGATTCTAAGAGCTATTATATTCTAGAAAAGACTCCCTATGTATTAAGACATTAAATACATCGGATGTTTGTACAATGCACAACTATTTGTACAAAGCTAATACAAAGAAAATTTTTGCTTTGTATAGATAAAAAGTATTTTTCATATGTTTAACCATCAAAATTTAGTTCAGCATCAATATACTTTCTCGCCAAAAAACACCTTGCCAACAGATAATAAGTTTAATAAACCTAATCTAATCACTCCTTAACCCCTTTTTTCAGTGAGCTATGAATGATTTACTGTACACTTATAGCCGCAAAGAAATTTCCTGTAAGCAAAAGTCTCACTTCCATCGAAGTTGCAGCTTAGAGCTAAGTAATTTTCATTTCTTCTCTAAATTGTAGAACTCTTCCGCCCCAAGGGAGGTGTCAAAACTTCATAGCTACTATTCTGAGACGACCATTTTTTAATGATTCTATCTTATTAAGGGAAGAGACACGGAAGGATGTGCGCATTTCCGAAATTCTTCGACCTCTACCCTATTTATCGTTTTGCTCTATTATATACTTTTTCGTTCAATTTTTTTTCCACGTGTATGTGAATATCGTACTGACCGTATTATTTTAATTCAGTCTGCGAGTAATCCGAGTTTATTTTATTGTTAAATGTAAACACCTCCTACTTTCATCTTTCCTCTCACATCTATTTTGACCAATTAAACCCATCCTAAAGCAATCGCAAAATTACGGAGGGTTTTAGAATCACCAATAGTGAGAATTCTATAATAGTTTTGAAATCAACATTATTGAGAATTTTCAAAACAATGTCAAGGCCAATCTTACGCCATTGGCGACGACGTTCATTGAAGAAGGAATGGAAAACTGGTTCACTGTTATAACAAATACTTGAGTCTTGATGTGATAACAACGAGAAGTAACTATTTTTGTTTACAACTTTTGATAACAAATTTGCCTTCAGTGAATCATATCATTTTTTATATTCAATAGAAGTTTCAACATCTTGACTGCCGTGGGGGGGTCATCATCGGTGACCGGCGGGCACATATAACCCTTTCAGGGATGGTAGTTTCAAAAAAGGACACCGATTGATATTTGTTATTAAATTGCACTGGTTTCTATTTTTTGTTATTTATATATATAAGATATAATTTAGAAATTTCGTAATAAATATGTCATAAATTGTATTTTTAATATTTTAAATGTTTCAAATTACCTAAAATATCAATAAAAGTGTTTATTAAATATTCATAATTACTGCTATTATCATAAGAAATTCACTCAATTATTTCGAAAGATTTTCTTACACAGAGATTGCTCTTGACGGGTGGTGTCTTCAAATAAGGACATTACCTTCTGTCAAAAGAGAGATATTAAAAAAAAAATGATTGCAAAGACTATGGCAACACAATCTATTAATCACACTGATTGAATTTTTTCGACATATTTCAAAACTTTTAATGACTTGCTCCTGAAAGGGATAAAGTGCAGGGTTAGAAATTCAGCGAGACAATCTATGTGTTAAAAATGACCCTCGTATTTCTTTAAAAACTTTCAAAATTGTAGCAAATGATTTTTATAATTTTTTTAATAATAAATAATTGATACTCAACAGGTTTGAAAGGAAATGTCATTTAATTGCAGATAAACTAAGCACAGAAGCAATACTATAAATGGCAACACTACATTCTGAAACATCATTTTTCTTTCATAAAGAGACAAAATAGATTTAAAAAAATGAAAATAATTAGTTAATTAAAAAAGTAAATGCACCATATTTTTAAAACAGATTAATGAGTATAAAATAATTTCTCTTAGCCGCATACAGATTTCTAACCGCAGACATACTTCCCTGAAAATTTCATTCTGAATTTAAAATTTACTATAGGGTTAGGAATCTGTTTAGAGTTAAGATAAATTATTTCAGACATTTTAGTCCGTTTTAAAACCATAATATATTATTTTTTTATTTAAATAATTATTTTTTGCTTTTTAGTCTTGTGTATATGAGATTTTGAAATCAGTTTTAAATAACTTCCCAATGATAAAATTTAAGCCGAGCAGATAAGTAACTGAATTAATGCGGTATTGTCTTCTAGTTTTGAGCAATATTTAAATGTTCAAATCTCAAGCAAAACGGGAAGTTTCATATTATAAGATTAGTTTAAAATCGATTGCAAAATTTGAATGTGTAACGAACAAACAGACAAATCGATAAGACAAGAATGTAAATAAGTATTGCATCATTATTTAATTCTAAGCTATGCTTGATAATTCATGTTTTTAGTTTAATGGGAAATTACATATTTTTGTATTAGTTTAAAACTGATTGCAAAATTTGTACCGAACAGATAGATAGATAGACAAGAAAGCGAAATATCGAATTTTCAACCATTTCTGAGATTTTTAAAAGTTTCATGTTTCTATCTCATCGGGAAGTTGGATGTCATTGAAATAGCTTAAAAACGATTGAAAAAGATTTGTTCCGAAGAGACAAATAAACAAGGAAACGAAAAAGTGAGTTATTATCGCATTCTCATGCAGTTATAAAATACGTTTAAAGTTTTAGCTCATCAGGAAGTTCGGTTAAAATCTATTGAAAAATTTGCACCAAACAGAACAAACAGATTGGTGAACAAAAAAATGTATTAATAAAAATGTTTTAAAATGACGTTTCAAATGTATTTCGTGGTCTCGAAAAAGATTTGAATAACTTGATTATAAATTATATTAATGATTTATAAATATAGTTTGAGAAAATAAATTTTTAATGAAAGTTAAATTTATCCAAAGAATCTTTTAGCAATATAACATTTTAAATAAGAAACTAAGTAAATGCAACATTTTTTCTGTGCCAGATTGTAGTAAATACTAAAGCTGTGTTCTTGGAAAACAATACGTCTAAGTAGATGAAAACGGATTGGTAAATCCCGTCAGTGACGTAAGCACCGCGAAACTACATCTGGGTAATGTAGTTGCCATAAATTCTATTCTTTGTCTTTTATCACCCTGTTTAATTTGTTATTGTAAATTCAAGACATTGTAAAACGTATCTTAAAACAACAGCACTGAAAATAAAAAAAAGAAGATTATTTCGAGAATTGTATCTTTTTAACAGATTAAAACAAAAAGCGTTAGTGGTCTCTTCAAAATTTTCTCTCATATTCTCAAATAAATATATTTCAACCTCTTGCATAAAACTGTGGACTTCGAACCAAATCTTCATCGCCATAAATGCTCAGAATTCTTTTATATATTCTGCGGTTTCGTATTCAATGGTAAGTCAAGTCAATGGTAATTAATCTAAATACATATAGAAGTATAGTCCAACAGGTAAAAATCTGCAGTTTAAATTCTAAAGTTGCATATTAAATTTTACTTATAATTATTCAGAGTGCACTAGACCCTCTTACACGACAGTTCTCCGGGGGAATCGGGTCTCGAATATGAAGCCTTCCAGTTCCGAAGCCGAGACTTTATCACCAAGCCACCAAGGCTTCGAGAAAATATGGAAATGATGTACCAAGTAAACACAGTTCATTTGAAACTCAGTAATTTTCCAAATCGATCCGAAACCTATTTTTCACTCCCCTTTAAAATTTGTAATTAGCCACTTATTCAGTTTTTCATTTCCAATCTTTAATTAACAATGGTTAATGGTTTAATTAACAATGGTTTCCAATCTTTAACAATTTCGCAGAATAGAATATATTGCTAATGTAAGTATCTATGCAATATGCGTAAGAAAGAAGTGTCCAATACATAATGGTAAAGGATAATTTAAAACAAAGAATTTCTACGTTTTAAAATCTACTTTCTTTATTCTTGTGTTTCTGGAATACAAAATCTACGCAATCACATGAATGACAAGCATGGCAATTCATAATACCTGTTATATACAATTATTTATTTTTTCTAGTATTCGAGTATTTCAGGTATTAGCACCGCTTATCCAATCAAATCTCTCAGATAAGAACATTCTTAAACTCATTTATTATTTTCTTATTTCTATAGCATCTTCCACTGTTTCTTTAACAATATGATTATTTGTTTCTGGTAAAAACAAAACTAGTTCACCACCTGTTGCAGCTAGCTTTCCAAAAATAATTGGTGGCAGTACAGGGTGAGTAGCTTTTCCCTGAAACAAAAATAATGCCACATTTATTTGCTGAAATATTGGTTATTTCTTACTGTCAAAAATAATACCTCAATTATGTTAGGTCAGATAAGTTATGTATAACAGTATAATTATATTCAAATTATGTTTCGTTTTGAAAATACTTGACATTTTTGAGGCAGATCACCTTTATAAAATGATCAATACACTTCAACAAAAAAGTAAAAGACTGTTTAAGTAACGGATCAGTACTATTATTATTTAATAATAAATTACATATTTATATACGCTCTTTCAATATAATATAAAAACCACCAAAAATATAATGATTCAAATACGGTAATTCTGATCCGTTCAACTTGCAGACGATTTCAGTTTGTTCGTCTGCTGTTAAAAAACGAAACACACAAAACTCACACTATCTGTTAAATAAAATATTAACTGATATATCTATACTGATTAGACTTCAATTTCGCAGTTCACTGGTTCAATTATCAAATATAATTATTATGAAAAGCTCTTACCTGTCAGAAAGGAGTCGAAGGCAACGATTGTTTTATAATCCCATTTATTACGAACATCACACATTACCACAGGCACAAAGACACACTCGATTCGGATTCACATTCTAGTACTAACTGCCGATGGTTAGACTGAGTATAAACAAACCATTGGTGAGGCCCACAGCGTCCTCTGGTGGAGAGCCTTGAGGGTTCAAATTAAAGTTTTAACACACTCCCCCCCGAATGACTTAAAGGTTCATTCAAATTTAAAAAAAAAAAAAACATTTTGCATCTAACACATCAGGCAGAATTGCAACTATTATATAATATCAATGTTACAAATTCAATGTTTCATCACAATAGTTTTATACTTACCAACTCTTCATTAATAATAAAGTTACATACAAGTTTAGGATAAATATCATCATATTTCCATTTAAATTTCAAATCTCAATACAGGTTCCTAAAAAACATAATGAAATTAATAATACTATTCAATTTAATCATTCATCAATTTCGAGGTTGTATAACAATTGAACAGGTCTTTTAATAACAGACGTATTCGTTTTAACTTGACAAGATCTAACTTTACCATCTCTGCCAGGAAATACAGCTATTATCCTTCCTAATTTCCAAAAATGCCTAGGAAGTCTATCATCATTAACTAATACAATATCATCAACTTTAAATTCTCTAACGTTACCTGTTGGTTTCACATAATGAGTAGATCTTAACGTTAAAAGATATTCTTTAAGCCATTTATTCCAAAAATGATTAGTTAACCTTTCACGATAATTAAACCTTTTAATTACAATTTTTTGTTACTCAAATTAGCATCAATAGTAAGCCTGGCAGGAGGTAAACTATTAACTATTCTTCCCAATAACAAATGAGCGGGAGTAAGAGGAATAGGTTCCTGAAATTCAGAAAACACATAAGTTAAAGGACGGGAATTAAGCACACCTTCAATTTCAATAATTAAAGTCTCTAATTCTTCTCGAGACAAAGTCGTTTTTCCTAAAGTTTTTCGAAGGGCAAGTTTCACAGATCTAATAAGTCTTTCATAGAAACCACCCCACCATGCCGCTTTCTCAATGATAAAGCGCCACTGGATTTTGTGGGAGGCATAAAAGTCTTTCACCATTGGATGACTGATGACACTCCACAAATGTTTTAGCTCCAATTCAGTTCTCTTGAAAGTTTTGGCATTATCTGACCAAATCTCAGAACACAGTCCTCGACGAGCGATAAACCGTCTAAGGGCTAGGAGAAATGTTTCAGTAGTCAGATTGTCAACTAGTTCTAAGTGGAGAGCACGAGTTACACCGCACGTAAACAAAACGATGTAGTTTTTATCGTCGCAGTTCTTGGTGTAGAGTGGTCCTCCAAAATCTATTCCCACAATAGAAAATGGAGGTAACTGCTCCATTCGCACAGCTGGCAAAGGTGCAGTAGCTTGAACACCTGGTGAAGAGTTGAATCTTTTACACAAAACGCATCGTTTTAGAAGATTCTTTATCGTTTGTCTTCCTCTCATTATCCAGTATTTCTCACGTATTTCCATGAGAGTTTCAGAAATTCCACCATGGAACACTTTTCTATGGGAGTTTAAAACTAACAAACTCACGAAATGATGCTTTGCAGGCATAATGATTGGGTGTTTTTGTAGGTATGTAAATTTCGATTTCTGGAGTCTCCCACCAGCGTGGATTATCCCAAAGGAATCAAGAAAGGGATTTAATTCCCAAATCTTGGAAGTTTTCAATACTGATTTTCCTTGCTTTAAATAAGCAATTTCTTCATTAAAAACTTCTCCTTGTACTGATTTTATCCAATAATTTTCGGCACCATCGAGTTCTTCAGCACTAAATTCATTATATTTTTTATTATTATTTCTAACATTGCGTATGAAGCGAAACACCTAACCTGTAACTCGTAGCAATTTATTCAAGCAACTGTATTTGTTGATATCAAGTAAAGGCGCAGAGTTCGTATGAGCTTCACACACAAAAGTTAAGATTTCGTTTTGATTAATTTTTCTCTCGCATGATTCACTAGAGAAATCGTTAAAGTCCGAGCCTTTAGGCCAATTTTCTTTCTCCTGAAGAAGCCACTCTGGACCGTGAGTCCAAGTCGGACTATTCATCAGCTTCTCCATACCTGCTCCTCGAGAAATGTAATCAGCAGGATTATCTTTTCCGCTGCAGTGATACCAATCCGCAGGATCGGAGTTGGATTGAATTTCCATCACACGGTTAGAAACAAAGGGTTTCCATTTAGCAGCTGACCCTTTGATCCAATGGAGAGAGATTAAAGAATCACTCCACAAAAATATCTTGGAAAGGGGAAATTTAAAATTTTCTTTTAAATACCGCAAAATTCTGGCAGCAATTACAGCTCCCATTAATTCCAGTCTAGGGAGGGTTAATTTCTTTAGTGGTACTACTCGCGATTTTGATGTTACAAAACTGGTGGATATACATCCATTGTAAGTTACATAGCGAAAGTAACTCACTGCTCCGAACGCTCTAGGGCAAGCATCAGAAAAGATATGCAGTTCTAACTCTTTCGCTTGATTCAAAGGAAAGGGGAAATATTTCCTTTCAAATGTCAAGTCCTTTAAAAGATAAATTTCAGAGCACCAGTTTTCCCATTTTATCTTTAATTCAGTTGGCAGTTCGTCATCCTATCTTAACCCATACTCCCAAATTTCTTGCAATAGGTATTTAATGATCACAATAAAGGGAGAAATAAATCCAACTGGGTCATAGATCTTTGCAGCCGTCTGAAGAACGCTCCGATTAGTGTTTTTCAAATTCTCAATCAGTTTGAGAATAGGCTGCACATCTAAATTAAACGTATCCTCATTGGTATTCCATATTATTCCTAAAACTTTCAAAGGACGCATGCTGGACTCTTTAATATCATGCATACCTCTTTCGCACCACAAATTTCTCAGTTCTTTGGAATTGGTTTCGAATTTTCTCAAATTCATGTTCGCATCTTTAAGAATTTCTACGGCAGCTATAGAAAGGTCCAAAGCTTCATTTAACGTATTAGCTCCGTAAAACAAATCATCTACGTAAAGTGATGAATTAAGCATTTCATAGGCTTCGCATTGCTCTTGCTTATATTTTCGAATATGGTATTTAATGGTTGCAGCAAGCATAAATGGACTAGATGTTACACCGAACGGTACGCGTGTCATTCTCAGAATTCTATGAGACTTCGAATCCTGGTCATTTGGGAACCAGAAAAATCTCAAATAATCCCGATCTTCCTCTGCTATTCCAATTGTTAAAAATGCTCCTTGTATATCACTACAAAATGCATATTCAAATTCGCGGAATCTCAATAGCACATCAAGGATTCTAGGATTTAAAGGCGGACCAGGTGTAAGACAGTCCTTTAAAGATTTGCAACTTTTACCTTTGGAAGACGAGTCAAAAACCATTCTAACCTTCGACGTTTCTTTATCGATTCTTACAACTGCAGAATGTGGCATATAGTATGCGTTTTTATTTTTCAAGCAGCACTCCTCAACAATGTTCAGATTTAATTATTCTGCAATAATATTCGCATATTCATTCAAAAGCCAATCATTGTTTTTCATTCTCACACATAAATTTTCAAATCTTCGCCTAGCTATCTCAAAGTTATCCTGAAATTCGTTAGTATTTTCATCCCAAAAGAGTTTAGTTTCATATCTCCCATTTTTGAATTTTAAGTTGTTTTCAAAGCGCACAATTAAATCCTTTTCGCAATTAGAGATATTTTCCCTATCACTTATTCCCATCGCATCTAAATCCCAAAACATTTTTAAAGTTTCATTTAATGCTGAACAACATTCTATTTTCATAACAGAAACGTTCTTGTCGCAATTTAAATCTATTGGAGATATTCGACCTTGTACAACTTTACCGAAAATTGTATCAATTACAAATAATGTTTTAGTTAAATTTTCTCTTTTGCCTGAATGAATTTCCCAAAAATATTGCGCTCCAATTAGGAGAGAAAATCCGTTTCCGAAAGACTCGCAAGCATCTGAAAGCTGTATTTTCTTTTTACTAAGCATCTTTTTTAGTTTATTTGACGATACTTTAAAAGGAGAACTAGAAATAACATCGCAAAGCAAAGATTCAATTTCAATGCCTTTTTCAGGATCACGAGAATTGCAAAGAGTAAATTTTACAACGTCATATATTTTCTCAATCGGGTCTCTTGAACCAAATGTATAAACTAGCAATTTTTCTTTTCTTATTATAGGAATTTTTAAATCATCCGCTATTTCCTTTTTCAGAAAGCATCGCTGAGAAGCGTTGTCCAGAAGAATGTTTAGCATTTTCCTTTTTTCCCCAATTTTCAATAAAGCGGAACATGATTCCAAAAGTATTTCATCTTCGTTTATATTTATATTAGAACAAGTAGCTACATTTGCCCCCTCGAACGACCTTTCACCCTTAGCGGGTTCCGGCGGGGTTGACGCATCGCAAATTAGTTCAGAGTGTTTACGTTGACATTTACCACATGTCTTTTTCAAGGGGCAATTTCTGTAAACATGACCTGCCTTTTTGAGGCACAAGAAACATATCCCATTCCTTCTTAAATGCGCCTTCCTTTCAGGGATCGGCAAAGTACAAGAAAAGGAATCGTGTTTGGATTCAGGTTCTACACAAAATACGCATTTTTTCACGTCTACTACAAAGGCAGATGCATGCGGAGGATTCGCTTTCGTTTCTTTATTTCTGTTAAATAACTCAAATTTATTTTTATTAAATTTTCCGTACTTATGATTAGGTTTTTCAAAAGTGTTAACTCTAGATTTTGTACGTGCATCTGTGACAAATTCTTTGAATAAATGTTCATTTCGCTCGCGGCATTGAATTTCAAGTTTTAAGAAATTTAATAAATCCGAAATAGTATTTTCTTCTTTCATGTACATTTTACGTGAAAATTCTAAGGATAACTCTTTAGGGATAGATTTTAGTAATATGGGGTGTAGTAAAGAACTATAACTATTAGGATTAACGCCACTATTTTCTAAACCGCGTATGTGCGTTTCACACATAGAATATAATTTTCGTAACGACTTAACATCGTTTGCTTTACGCACAGGATTTAAATTTAGTAGTTGGGACATATGAGCATCAATAATCATCTAGGTTCTACCAAATCTCTCTTTTAGAATATTTATCGCAACTTCATAATTTTCCGATTTTAAAGCCAAGCCACGAATAGCTATTTCAGCATCGTTAACTAAATAAGATTTTAAATAGTTCAATTTTTCAACATCGCTAAGATCTGAATTTTTATTTATGGCTGTATCAAATTGAGAATAAAAGTCATTAAATTTTAGAATGTCTCCATCATATTGAGGTATTTGTAATCGCGGAAGTTTAACTGAACACCGTTGAGGATTTCTGTTAATAGTTCTATCATTGATAGTTTCGATTTCAAATTTTCGAATAATTTTCTCAGCTCGCATTTTCCAGGTTATTATTTTATCCCTGTATTCTTGCTGCTGCTCTACTTCATTATTCAGATCTTGTGCTTTGCACAAATTTAAAATATCTGAGTCGAGTTTCTTTAGTTGATCATCTTTGTCTAATAATTTCGCTAACAGTTCTTCGATTATGTCTAAAGATCTGTGCTCTGTTTTATTTATTTCCTGCTCTAGCTGTTTACAAATTTCAGTTGCAACCTTTCTGACAGGAGTTCTAATCTTCTTTAAAGACTCTAGATCCATTTTAACTAATTCGCATCAAATTTCTAGTTTCGATCTAAAGGTATCTATGGCCGAATCTAAAGGTCCCGGGTTTCGGCACCAAAAATGATTAGACTTCAATTTCGCAGTTCACTGGTTCAATTATCAAATATAATTATTATGAAAAGCTCTTACCTGTCAGAAAGGAGTCGAAGGCAACGATTGTTTTATAATCACATTTATTACGAACATCACACATTACCACAGGCACAAAGACACACAAAGAAAAGACGCACTCGATTCAGATTCACATTCTAGTACTAACTGCCGATGGTTAAACTGAGTATAAATAAACCATTGGTGAGGCCCACAGCGTCCTCTGGTGGGGAGCCTTGAGGGTTCAAATTAAAGTTTTAACATATACTTATAAATAAAGCTCAATGTGTGTGTGTGTTTTGGCGCTCTACAGGCCAGACCGTTTGACCTACAGCTACCAAATTTGGTACATGTATACCTTATAGGTCGGGAATGTGCACCTATGGTCCCTTTTTTTGAATTTTTAATTAGAATTTTAATTATTAATTAAAAACTAACTTTCCCGCCAAAAAAATCTTCCATTTTCCCCACCGCCAAATGAGTAAGGCTTCAATTTTTTCCCCCAACAGTAATGAGGCTAGGGTTAACATTGTTTGGCCGATTATTTCAAACGATTCTATTATTTTCTTAATGTTTTATGCATTTAAAATTAAACATTGCTAATTAATCCATCTTTCAGATTCACTCTGAAGTACTTTCGAATTAAAATAACACAGAATAAAAGAAATTAAAAATTTCTATTCTGCAAAAAAATTTCTAATTTCTAATTAATCGATCTTTTCATGATGAATCTGAGAAAATTTTGTTGACAAATTCTTTAGATATTACATAAATTAAGAAAGATATTCTTTAGTGCCCATAAAATTTAAACGTTCAGTGACTCTGTTATTAGTAATCATATTATAATAAATGCTTTGTTTCAGCAAAAAATATTATTATATTAATTGCAGATTAATTCTTTCCACTTTAATTTAAAATATAAATTCTACGAGAGGTAGCAGAAAATTAGAGATATACATGTTACGTTATGACTGAAGGCCTTTTTAATATTATGAGTGAATTATATGACTATCAAAATTTGAAGTTTTAAAATATTTTGATGAATAATCTATTAAAATTGGAATTGCGTAAAATATTTAATTATTAAAATTTAAACGAACATTAAGATTGGCGAACCGGCTGGTCGCCAAAGGCAGCTAGTATAGAATAAAACTAAACTGTTAAATATATTTTTGGCTCTGAATCATGTATATGAAATTTCAAAATCCCCGAATGCTGGTCACAGTGGCTAATGGGTTAGTAAAAGTACAGAATTATTTATAAACGAAGGTTTTTATAGGAGAATCTCGTAAGTACATCTTTTGTCTTGGTCTAAATTCAGAGTCATACATTTCATTCTTAAAACGAAGAACGAAATTAATGACTATATAAGATTGCAGGTATTTAAAGACATCGTCTAAAGCGCAAAGAAATCTTGAAACGATATAAAATAAATTCATAATTATTAAGTTCGAAAACATACCAAATATAATAAAATAAAATAAAAATAATAATAAATATAATAAAATGCTAATAAAACGGCAATGCTATCTTCCAATGAAAACTTATAACTGTGAAATTTCTTTCTCTTATTAGTGTATCATTTTACTTTGGTCTAGATTCATTACTCATCCTTTCAGTTCAATTTTTTTCATGACATTGGAGGTATTCACTTTTATATGAAAAAAAAAATGTAGAATTTTTTATTTTTTTTTTTGAGAATTAAATTTTCAGTTTGCTTATATGTACACAAAATGATCCCCGTGACAATCGTGAGTTATATAACTTTTTCGAAACAAAATTGGAATTTATATATTTTCTCTCTGACATTCTTGAAAAAAAAAAATAAAGAAAAACCCCAGACGAACTATAGCAATAAAGGTAAACATTTTTATCCATCATAATAAAACGATCTGAAATATCATAACAGATCCAATAAAAAATGCATTTTATTATTAGTTTAGAAACAAAATCTGAATTTAATTTATAATAATTCAATTCACTTTTATTGTATTATTTTAATAAAAGATTTATAATTTTCGTTCAGTACTCACTTTTTTTTGGATTTATAAATTTGAAAACCTTTCGAACATTTTTAGATTAATGAAAATAATCTGATATTTTAAATTTATAATACTAAAAATGATTAAGAAATATAGTTGAAAAAATGTAAAAAAAATAGCGTTCTTTAAAGTGGAGTTGTATATTATATTTTGAAATAAAATTCGATAATCTATGTTGTAATTACTATGCCATTTTAAATACTGTAATTGATTAGATTTAAGAAATTTTTTCGAATAAAAAAGAATAAAGTTATTAAAAAATTCGTTAAAAAGTGATATATACTTTTCTCATCTTGAAATTATAATATAAAGAAAACTTTTCTTGAATTTATATATATTTTTGATTAATTTAATTTTTTTATATTTATGCCCTATTTTGAAGAGACACTAGGATTAAATCGGGATGAATCTTATAATTTTAAATCGCAATTAGGTGACAAGGACGACATCAGGACTGGCATCTCCTCTCCATACTTCTGCACTATAGATAGCTGATTAATTTAATCTGAACAGGATGCATTTCCACAACGGTTCTTCAGTGGAATTGGGTTTCGAACCTTGAACCCTTCTATCCCAAAGCCGAATACATTATAATAGCCAAATGCTGGAATTTTATTTCCAATATGCAATTTTATTTTGAATACCATTTTTTCAGATATTTCCATTATCAGAAAACATCTGTCATAAAATATTCTCTTCTCAGTATTATTTGTAAAATAATAATAATAATAATTACTTATTTGTTCTAAACAAGACAATTTAGAAAAGTTCATTTTTCTGTAGTAGCAAAAATATTTCAATCAATGATTTTAGGCTACACACAACTGCTCAAACAATTGAGAGTACATCTTGATATATCCGACTTTCATTATAAATAACACATTACCAAGAAATATAAACATCTTTTCATTTTTACGCTTAACAAATGGTTTAATTTAACGTAAAAATAAAGAACAATCAACGAAAAACTTTTAAACTGAAAAGTTTCAGAAACATCTTAAATAAACATATGCAGAGTTTTGCTTCAAAAAAATTCAGAATACAGAAGGTAAATATTTTCTACTTGACTGCTGTTTTAATCTAATTTTGCTTTATTTTATCTTAAACCTTTTCAGTGATCATTTTTATGTGATTAAGTGTGTTAGACGAACTTAAAGCCAAATTTATAATTCGGAAGCGGCTCCTCGAAGAGGAAGCAGCATTGATGTAAGTAATTGTGATTGTGTTCATTGATGTAAGTGATGTATTTATATTCAGAAAATTCGTATTCAGATTATTTAAAAATGAAGAATCTTATCGTGATATAGCTAAAATTGTTAGTAAAAGCCACACTTGTGTCCAAAAAATCACTGTAAAATTTAAAAATGATGGATTAATTGAAAATAAATATGGAAGAGAAAGGAAGGTATCATGATAAATGTCACAAAAAAGAAAAGTTTGAAAGAAATCAAGAATGATCCTAAAGTAAGTGCGGAAACTTCTCAAATTATAAACAGAAGTGTAAATGCTGAGCACTTTTTTTGCAATGAAATTAGACAAGCTGCATATAAAAGCCGATTTGCTATAAAGATACCGTTCATCAGTTGCAAATCAGAAAAAGCGCTTGGAGTTTGCAAAAACTCATCAATTTAAAGCCAATAACTTTTGGAAGAAAGTTATATTTAAAGAAGAAAGTAAATTCAACATTTTTGGTAGTGACGCCGTCACACCGTATGAAGAAAGCCCAATACCGCTTTGGATCCAAAAAATTACAAATAACATTACAACATCCTACATATAAATATGGTGATGACTCTGTCATGGTTTGGGATTGTATGACTTCATCCAGAGTAGGAAATTTAATTTTTATAGTTGGCATTATGAACTATATGGTTTACTTGGATATACTTTGCAACAATCTAAAGGAAAATCTAAAATTTTTTGTTTAAAGGGAAGTTTCATTTTCCAGCAGGACAACGACCCCAAAAACACGGCATGTAACGTCAAAATATGGTATCTTTTACATTGTAAACAGCAGTTACACGCGCACCACCATAGTCCCCCGACATCCTTGTCTTTGAAAATCTGTGGGCCACACTCGAAACAGCAGTCCAGAAACATAAAACTAGAAGCAAAACCCATTTAAAACAAGTGTGGTAAGAAGAATGGGGTAAAATATCTTTAGATACCACCAAAAAGTTGGTCGAATAGGTGCCATGACGTTTAGAAGTGATTATAAAAACCAAAGGACGTGTACTTTGACACTTTCTTTGTATGCGAGATTTTACAAAAATTTCATTGGTGTATTCTCAATTTTTTGAAGCAAATATCTGTATATGTTTATTTAAAATGCTTCTGAAACTTGTCAATTTAGAAATTTTTCTTTGATTTTTTTTTATTTTTACCTTAAATTAACCAATTTGTCATAATGAAGCAATAACCATTTGTCATTTAAAAATAAAAAAAAATTGTAATTTTTGGTAATGTGTTATTGATATTGAAAGTAGGATTTATCAACTAAAAGTAAGGTGTACTCTCAATTGTTGAGACACTATATATTATAAACAAACAATCAAATTTTATTAACTTAACAAGATTTAAAATAAGTAAAAATTATAAAAAGAATAAAATAAAATATAGAATCATTATTTTTATTGATTTATATATGCTGAACCAATACATAGATAAATTTTACTTATAAAATAATCACTACGGTAGCAATGATAAACTAAAAACATTTTAAAACGAAATTTATATTTTACAGCTGTCAAAACTGTGCTAAATATTTACCAAAAGAATTTGTTTCACATAAGTTTGAAACTGAATAAACAAATAAAACGTGAGCTTTTAATTCTGAAGCAAAATAATATTTTTATTTTATCGTCTGCGTTTTTTATAATCCAAAATGTTGTAGAATGATAATAATATCATTTAAGAAACAATATTTATTTTATCGCCTGCGTTTTTGTTTCTTAGTCGTTTCTAAATCATGTTTATAAATTCATAAATTTATTCTAAAATCATACAAAATTTTCGATAATTGCGTTTAATTGGGGGGAAAATGAAGCGAACTTTGAAAATTAAATATCTTTGAAATACAAATCTATTAGCTTCTTAAAATTAAAAAATATTTACTTAAAATAGAAAATTACAGTGTCTTACACAAATAAAAAGACGAACGTTCAGTAATGAATGTTTCTCAAATTTTTATAGCATCAGCCGTTGTACAGTAAACTTTGAAAAGTTTATTGTATGAAAGAGGAAAAATAAAATTGGAGCCAGAAAAAAAATGAATTTTTGAATTTCAGTGTAATATAAAAACATTTTTGTTCAATAATATGTTTCATAGTTTTTACGGAAAACCATTACAATCTCTAAGAATAGTTAATTAATTGATTATTTAATTTAAATTTTGAAAACTCTTTTCATTTTTTCAAAATAAATTTACTCTCCTCAAAATAACATTATACCAAATATTGTAGTTCTAACATTATACCAAATATTGTAGCCTGTGGAATGTTCTGAAAGGTTTTTTTTTTTTATCATGCAATTTGCAGATAATATGCCAATCTGAAAACAGTGTCATGTGAAAACTGATGTATGAACTAATATCAAAAATAAACATTTAGACAAATTATCGAGAATATGTTTTGCGTATTGAAACATTTTTATGGTATCAAAATTTCCAGACTCCTCATTTATAGCCAAACTCTGCCAGAAAAAGACAAATATTCGCCATCTTCAATGTAATCTGTAAGCCAATGAACAAAACCAGTTTCAAACTGAGATATAAAAAAAGTAAAAAGTACTTTATTGTATATTCTTTTTTAGTGAAAAAATTCGTACTTGTGATAAGATATTTCTGTTAAAAGTAATACAATTTCAAAATAATTAAGAGTGAGGTATTAAAAGAATTATAATTAAATTTATTGGAATATACATCTAAGGCATGGTTGATAGGTTTCTCATCTATCAATATTTTACTCAACTGAAATGAAAGGATTTTATAATAATTCGATTTGATAATGGCATTTATCATCATTTCAGAACTAGTTAACTATGCTATTAATAGTAAGAAATATTTTGTTTCATATTTTTATATAAAAAAAAAAAGAAAACTCACAGATAGAAACATATTTTGCTAAATAATCTGATTTATTTTTTGTATAGGCGGATTATTGAAACTTCAGTGTACTGCTTTATAGCAGTAGAAATCATAAAACCGACTAAAATTACATAAGAAGATTTTATAACGGAAAAACAAACAGTATGAGAAAGAAGATTCACTGAAATACAGAGTTGAAAGATAATAATGATGAAATGCCTTTTCTTTGGCGAGATTTTGCAATTGAACGGTACATGCGCTACTCCATTTCCACAGTAAATTCCTCAAATTTCTTACTATTCGCAGTAATGTCTAAAGTGGATCATAAGAAGGTAAAGCCTTTAAAAAATATTTACATTTTGCACAAATTTCCAGGAGCAGTGGAAATCTATCCAAAGAGGACGATTACCATATTCTTACAACTTAGCGTATGACCACCAAAATAGAATAATTTTTTGCGTTATCTTATCTGGCACTCATTTTGATACAAAAAGTATATTTGTTATTTCTGGTAGCAAATGAGTTTTTATAAGGTTTGCATGGTTTGGGCGAAGAAACGGAAATTAATTTTAGGATTTAAGAAAATGACAAAAGGACTTGGTTTCTGACAAAGATACTGCTTTAATTCTTGCATTTTCCAGATTTTTTTTTATTTTTTCGCCAAAATCGCCAAGTCATTAAATGATCATCAAGGACCTGGTACCTATTCACCGTTCATTAGGTGTATGCAAATTTTTCCATCAATAAGACTAACATGGTGAAAAAAGCAATATTATGGATTAGTAATTCACAAAATTTATTCCATTTCATTTCATTTATACGCAGTTGCATACCTTGAAATAAAAGTAAATATGATTAAATTTATGAAATGTTTGATAGCATCCAAAGACAGTGAAACAGGTTTTAAAGGTTCCATCTTTTAAAACGAATTATATTTCACAACATATATCCCATTTTATTTGTCAACATTTTTTTTTATTGTTTGACCATTTTTATTTAATGTTTTATTGTTTGAGAAAAATGAAAATTTTACCCTTTTTCTCATTTTCTATTTGATTTTATTGTTTGATATCCTGAAAGGTCTAAATGTCAATGATTTGGGTATAGGTTCTATTTTTCCCTTACATGAACTGCGATTTTTTTTATTGCTTTCATACTGGATAGTTTGCTTAGCAGAGAGTTATCTTTCCGCTTTTGACTTTGACTTTGTCAGGTTTTTGATTATGTATTTTACAACGAAATTTGATGTATCTATCGTATAAAAAGAATTGTGTGAAAGGAATGGAAAAAATTATACGATTTAAGTGTATTCAACAAACAGTGTAAAAGCCATATTATATACTTACGAGTTCTCTCATGAACGGTGCGACAATAGAGCCAATCTGCCTATTGATTGAAGCAGCGCCAAGACCAGCGTTCTCCGTGGTAGGAAAGAGCTCAGCAGTGAAAATGTAAATAATGCTGAAGGAAGCAGTGATGCAGAATTTTCCGATTAAGTAGAGGATAGAGTTTATCCACCACGGATCAGAAACAAAAAAAGATTTTCGGTTCAATTAATATCTTAAAATCTTTTCTATTGGCATTAAATCACATGATTTAATATTACCGATCAGGTTTGAAGATGATTTATAGAAATGAACAAAAAAATTGAATTCTGTTATCGCAAATTTCAAGTTACCATCTCAGAACAAGTTACGTGGTATCAATCCGACGGAAAAACATCATGTTCTCACGTGATTCATATTTCACAATCACCAACATTCTGTAAGGCGTTGGTTTTTGACCATCTCAAAATCAATCGAGTTCAAAAAAATTTTTCTGAAAAATTTTTATTCATAAAAGAAGGCCAGAATTTTTTTTTTTCATGATAAACCAATATAAACCGGTTTCAAATAATCACGTGGCTATCAGATTACTCACGCGTCAATATTTAGAAAAAAAAAAATTCTTCAAAAAATCGTTTCGAATCTCAAAATTGTTCGAGCTTGAGGCCAATTATTATTATTTCGAGGAAAATTATTATTATTATTATTTTCTTGCGAAGATCCAGTTTAAACTGGTTTGGAAAGATCACGTGACTGTTGTATTGCGCAATCGTCAATTTTTAGAAAAGCGATGGGGACCTTTTTAACCTTATAATTATGAATTTTTAAGTGAGGGAAATGATTTTTTTTAATTGAAATATATATCAAAAAGAAGAACATGTTCAGTATAAATTATTTAAGATGGAATTTGTTTGCTCGTTTTTCAGAAAATAAGAAACTTATATTAACAAATGTCACATCATTTTACCCCTAAGAACGCATCTTAGTAATCAAATTTTAATAGATTTAATGAATATATTTTACTTTTTATGTTGTTAAAACACAATTAAACTTTTAAAAATCATTTTTCGCATATTAGTAAGCACTGAAGAAAAGAAAACATAATAATATTTTAATTCTGCATGATTTTCTTTATTATGTGTGCATAAGCATAACTGGAAATTTTCACATTGACATGATGAATCCTTTATATTTAATTCTGAGCGCAAATTCTGAAAATGTATTAAGAAAAATGACTTTAAAGTAAGCGTTTCTGAGAGAAAAATAAATAGTGACCTTTAAGTTTTTCATTCTATATTTTAGAATAATTAACGTGTACATATGTGAAATACCAAAAAATGTTTAGAAGAGTTTCAGCTGTAAATGAAATTATATTAAAAAAAATTCCAGAAATTAAGGGTTTATAGATCATAACTATCTACGCAGTTTGTTGGAGTGCTAAAGGTGGGGATGCTTGACTAAGAACTATTATATTAGATATAAACACAATTTAGAGAATTGGAATGTAGGCCTCGAAAAGATTTTTAAATTATAATTAAAAATAATTAAAATTTGACATTTTGAAAAGAGATTTAATCAAAAACTGAGAAAATTTACGCCATGATACTATAAATTTTCAAAATATTTTAATTTACAAAATTATTTTTAGCTTCCAAAATCATTTTAAAACTTACAAAATTCTTTTTAATGCTATCAATTGAACTGTGGCCCAATTTCTTCTCTAATTCTGAAAATTTTTAGAATTAGATTTTTTTTTGCATAGTTTTCAAATTTACTTTACATTATTGCAGAGAAATTGTAACCTTTTCATTGTTACATCAAACATTCAATTATGTTTTCACCATTATTAAAACCCGAGGCAAGAAGATTCTGATAACATGAAAATGTTAACATTCAGAAATTATCTGAAAAGATAATTTCTGAATGACATCGGGAATTTTTGATTTTTGATTTTCTTTCATTCAATTCCGTATAGAATATATAAACAAAGATCATTAAGATTGTATTTACTATAAAATAGACTGAATATGACTTATGGTTTTTATTATGTTGCAATGTTTTACCATCCTTATCAATCCAGCTAACAACTTTTGAGCGTTATATTCTTATAATTTACGTCATTGCCCCATTCCAATTTTATGTAATTGTTTTCTTAAGAAATAAGAAAGGCTACAACACTTCCTAAGACAACGTAGAGTTATTCGTTATATATTTAGAGTAATTGCGAGTTTAATACAAATTTTGCATGCCATTTAACTCCATTAAAAATGTTGATACTTACAATTAATAAAACTGATGTTAAGGTGCTAAAATAACATCACTCACATTTCTAAATTTGTAGCTTAAAAATATTTTTCTGAATAATATATGAGTAACAAGTTTTTATAAGAGAGTCAACTAAAATCAAGCATAGCTAATATTCCAGGCTAATCAGCTGGTTGCCACAGATGACTAATATGTCATAACATGTACACAAAATACTATTGTGCAAAAAGTCAGAATTATTTATTTAAATTCCCCACCCCCCACCCCCACTTACTTCAAGGTTATATGAGAGCGGAGAAAATATTCAATAAAATAAAATTATATATATATATATATATATATATATATAATAAAAAAAAGACCATGAATATGTGTGCGTTGATGCTTTAAACTAAGTCTTTTGACTTCATTTTAAAAATAAAATATATATATTCATAGAAAAGGGAAGAGGATTGTGTGCTGTAGAGGCAGTGTTTTGAAATTTTTATTAAAGTTTAAATTATTAAAAAAATTAAGTTGAATTCCGATATTATTTCATAAAAAGAAATTGCACGTGGTTTTTATTTTTTTCAAAATTAAAAAAAAAAATGTCATTTTAATGATGCCGTTTTAATAATCGGGCACGCGTTTCTACCAATTTCGAGAATTTTCTAAAAAAAAATCTTTTGCCTAATTGCCAAAAGTAACATTGTTGTTTTGAAATTCAAATCGTTTTCATTGTCACATCTAATATTTGATCACGTGATTTTCTTCCATTGTTGAAAGCTAAGGAAGAAGAATTCTATTTAATATCTGCGTACAAGTTTACAAGACAAATAGAAAAAGTTGAATAATCTGGGAAGTTAGAAGTAACGGATTAACCAAACATTTACACATTTAATAGAGCTGTGACGTCATAGAACTGGACTCCGTTAAGGAAATTCATACACACAATGAGCAGAACATATGCAAGACAAAATAAGTTAAAATAATGCGATTTTAATATTTGACAATTTGACGGAATCAGAGACATAAAATAGCACCTAAACGATTTATCTGAAATTAAATATAACCGGTACCTGCTGAACACTAGCTGATCACCAAAGGTGACTAGTATGTGTTATAATTCATAATAAAATGTAGAAGTACATTGTTTTAGAATATAGCAGGGGCAATATTACTTTAGAATTACAAAAATTCACTTCATTATAAAAATATAAAAGAATCCAGAATATAAAACATTGAAAAATGTTGTTGCGCATTCATTAAATATATATATTTAAAACTTATTAAGATTAGAGAAAATAGTACACGTTTAATAAAATTTTTTAGCTTTTTTTACACGTTTTTCCGAAAATAAAATTAGTATCTTTAGGAAGTGCTTGAATTCATGAATTTTAAAGTAGAAACAAAGTCTGTGAAAAATCTAAGCATCAAATGTGTGGCTCGAATTCCAAAGGTATTTCCTGCAGAGTGTTTTGAATGTTTGATTTTCTTTTGTATGCAGCATTTCTCATGCTGCATGACACAATTTACATTTAATAACAATAAATATTAACATCTCTACTAATAATAAGGGACAATGTGTGTGCTCTACTCGTCAGACAGTTTTATCAAAAGAAATCAAACTTGACAGACATATAATGAGCATTATGGAAATGTACACTTCGATGCAACCTTTCCGAAATTTTAATTAATTAAAAATGAAATGAAATTTTGGCGCTATAATATACGTAAATTGTATAGTATATTTTCGAATGTAACATCCTCTTAAATATATCTTTTCAGTGGGGCAAATTTATTCGTTTTAATATTATTTCTAGATTTATTTAATTTTTGAGGATTTTTTTTATAACACTATTTTCATTATTGCAAATGGAACCATAATCGTTTTCACTGTTCCTGATGAGATTTCATTTTCCAATTTCTTTTTTGTCTATTTTTGCATATTCAAGAGGTTTTTTTTTCTTTGCCTTTGCCTAAAGTGTCTCTGTTCTCTTAACAATTACCTATGGAAGCAAAAGAAATCCTCCCTTTCGCTACCCATCTAATTTACAAATGAAACAATTGAGAAACTACTAAATTTAACCATAAAATATTCATACACAATCATGTATTATGCTTTTCTCTTGCTTATGCTTTCTTGTAATTTTTGGAAAAATTAAAAAGTTATAAAGAAATATCAGTTGGATATTTTTCAAAATCTTAAAAATCAATATTTTACTGCGAGCAGGATTCTAAATTTAAAAATTGCTTAAAATTTCCAAAATTAATATTAATTTTAAGACAAAATGTTTAGTTTTGAAATTATACATACTTTGAAGAAAATATTTTTAAAATACAATTATTAAAAAAAATTGAAACGTTAAAAAAAAATCTAATTAAAATTCATGTAAAAAATTTTTGTGAGTAATCTATATAAAAATTTATTTATAAATCACACAATAACTTATTTTGCGCATACGCTTGAAATTCCAAATAAATAGGATAAATAGTTTTTGAGACATCCTGCACTGAAGCTTCATTTTTTTTCAGAAAAATGACATTAAAGTTGCCAAATAGTTAAAAAATGGAATTTTAATAAAGTTATGTAAATTAAACAGCTCCAAAAGCATAAGAAGTGCCTTTAATTAGCTTAAATTGTCACTTTTGTTTTATAAAAATATTTGAAAAAAATATTTGTAAAAATATTTGAAATTTTAAGAAAATGAAATTATAATTGAAGTCAAATTATTCTATGAATAATCTATCTAAAAACTAATGCATAAGTCACAGAAGAACGTATTTTGAGCATGTGCATGAAATTTTAGATTAATGGGATATTTAGTTTTTGAGAAATCCAGTCAAAAGCTTCATTTCTAGTTTTCAAAAAAATGACATTGAAGTAAAAAATAGTAAACAAAGAATTTGAGCAAAGTAATGCACATTGAACCCCCCTCCCCCTCCAGAAGCATAGCCACTGTCCTTAGTTAGCTTAAATTGTTCCTTTCTTTTGAGTTTTTTTATCATGTGAGACCATGATGTTGTTTTGGTTAGGACGTTTTGAAGCAATCGCGTAAGCAATGAATATTGAAGCTCAAAATCGCGTAGGCAATGAATATTGAAGCACGAAATCAAGTAGGCAATGAATAAAGCATAAATAGCAATTTTCATCATCATCTTTTAATCGAATATATTTTTAAGCCTGCTTTTACCAGTATTGCATTATTATTATGTATGCTTCTTTTAAAGCAGACGCGTTTTGAAAAGGTTGACATGCTTTTACCAGTATTGTTTTATTGTTACGTATGTTTCTTTGACAGTGTTTGAAAGGTTGACGTAGATCTATGACATCATAGTTGTTATTTTCATGGAATGTAATTTTTTTCCGAGGAAATTAAATAATTTGATTTTTATAATATGTTCAAAAAAACTTTACTCGCTTTTAATAAAAGTTTTGATAAAAGTATTTTCTCTTTCCCCCAATGGGTAAATATCACTTCATTCATTCTTAAATGGGAAACATTGAGGGATTTGACTCCTTTTCTAAGATTAATCCATTATGAAACTGTTTTACGATCTCAGAAATTAGAAAATAGCAGTTTGTGTTTACAAAAATATTGTTTTCATAAAAATTGTATATAAATTAATACTTTAAAAAATTTATTGGTAATAATTTATCATTTGGAAATCGCATTGCAACGGAGACGCTCGTTATTCAGCTTCCAAACTTGGCATTCCTTTTTGTGAGAACATGATGTTGTTTTGGTTAGGGGGTATTGAAGCTCGAAGTTGCGTAAGCAATGAATAAAGCATAAATGGTAATTCTCATTTTCAATTCCTTCTTGGCTGACAAAAAAGTTTTGGTGCTCTCGTAAACCAATTTAATCCGGTTAATGACTTAAATTAGTTAAGACAAATGAGGACTTAAAAATAATAATGTTCTCACATGATAAAATTTGCGATCGTAGATTTCATTTTTTTTATGATATCGATGTTTATTATTTATTTTACATTTACTTTTACCCTTTTTTTATCTTTATGTGCATCACAAAAATACTGCGACTGTATGTCTTTTGACATTCTAGAAGAGGAAGTTTCCGTTTACATTTAATGGATGTTATATATATTTTTTCTCGATAACTCTAGAAGTTTTGACAAAATTGTTAAAATTTTTGTATCTAAATGTTCAGAAAAAATGAGAGTCTAACATATATTTAAAAAAGAAATAGAAAAATTTGTAGTTTAAGAGTCCTTAATTAACTAAGACACTGTAATAAAAATTTTAATTACTGACAATTACATCTAACGTTTGTTTTTAGAAATAAGCATATATGAAATTTTTTAAAATCTTGACCAGTCTTGAAAAATGTTTGCTATTTCTCTCAGTGTTTTGTAATATTCTGAACTTTACAATGAATAAGATATTTTTTTTTGAAAAATCATTTGATATATTAAGTGAATCATAAAATACACTCTATAGTAAATTGGAAACTTCTATGTTGAATTGTGCATCTCTCGGTTTTTATATTTTTTACGAACAAAACCAATTAAATATCAAAATTTGAAATTTTTAAATACTATTCTAAAGAAGCCATTAAGACTATGTTATGTACAAAAGATTCATGTGAGATTTTACGCTGTCGAAATTCTCAGGGAACCAGCTGGTCGTCAAAAGGGGCTATTACTAAAATAAACAGGGGGTTGGGTAAAGGACTCTATATCTTTTCTTACCTTTTGGAACTGGATATATAAGCAAACAGGATATTCCTGCGACTGCTAAGCTAACAACCAATGGGGTTCTTCTTCCGTGAGATTGCATTACAAAATACGTCACAATGCATGATGGAATTTCTATCACTGCGCAGATTGCAAAATTGATGAATTGATCTCCAGCAAACTCATTTGTATTGTAGGATATCCCATAATACACAAAAGCATTAACACCCCTGAAAAAGGATATTTAATAAACATTGGCACAATGAAAGTGCATTAAAACACTTTTATGAAACGATTTTAAATATTGTCACGATTCTCAAATAGTATAGTTTTTATTTTTTACTTTAAGAAACAGTTATACAGATACCTTAAAGGATAGTGGAGAGAATTTAGTGTATTAAGCAATAAAAAGTGAAAGTTCTCGAAAATAGAAGAATTTTGACAATGTTTTTATTGGAAGACAAGAACTGGATCCTGTTTCGAATACTATAAAATTTATGAGAAAATGCTGAAACTATGGAATTGATTGAATTCTGTCAAAAGAAAGTTTTTTGTGACAATCTGAGATGTATTGTTCTGTATTAATCGGCGATTTGCTATATATGCAAACGTCAGTTTTGCATATTTTTCTTCTATTCTTTACTCCTTTTGTTTTTGGAATGAAATAAGCATTAGAATCCTATCGAGCCTAATACATTTTCACCCTGCACCCACCGGAAGAATTTCCCGTATAAATTCTAAATGAGATCGCTAATTTTACATTATACATTTTTGTTCCTAATAATAAAGAAAAATGCGCTTGTTTGTGTCCTACTAAACAGACAGCTTGACTTAGATCTACCAAATTTCGTGCAAATATATATATATATATATATATATATATTGGAAGGTTGCAATGTAAACCTCGGTGCGGTTTTATCAGAATTTAATAATGATTTCAATTAATTAGAAATTAAGCTCCATATTGGCGTTTTTCGCAATAGCTTTCTTTATTTCCAAATTTAAAAAATAAATTTTTTTAATGATAATGTTTTTTTCTGATATGGCTTGTTCTTGAATTTTGTTAACTTATTAAAAGCATTTTATACTTATTTTTATAGTATTTTTTTTGTTGTTGGGATATTTTAACCCGTTTTAATTTAATCTTACGATTTTCTTTCTTTGCCAAAAACTAAAGGAAGATTCAGTTTATTATCTCTACAGATTACATGAAGAATAAAAAAGTTTTATATCATTAGCGAAAGAAGACTAAAATTAAAAAATATAATACTCGGAAAGTTTACTAGGATTATGGAAAATCGATTGAATGGTTCATGCACACAATAAACAGAACACGTGTAAGGGTATTAAATTAACTGGATTATAATATCTGTCACATTTTTATGCTTGAAAATGCTTTTTGGAGAGATTCAGAAACAAAATCAAAATAATTCAGAAGATATTTAATTGAAATTTTATGCGATCATTATTCCAGATAAAACAGCTGATCGCCAAATGTAGTAATCGATAGAAACACCTGGAATTTTAATTTAGATTTCTTTTTATTACTTCCGTCGTTCTGGAGAAAAGTATTTGATATCACAGTACTAGAAAAATAATGGACAATAAAATTTGTAGACTGCAATGCCAAATTTGTTCATGACTATACCGATTTAATTCTTTATATAAAAGTTCATAAAGCAAGGGTGTGAAAGACGCAAAGGAGATTGAAAATCTGTTAATTTTTTTTAATACAGAGAGAGTAAGCGTTTACATAACTTTCTTCTATAACCTATACTTATATAAAGCTCAATGTGTGAGTGTGTGTGTGTGTGTGTGTGTGTGTGTCTTGACGCTCTACAGAAAAGATCATTTGACCTATCATTTTGGTACGTGTATACTTTGGAGGTCGGGAATGTGCACCTGGGGTCCCTTTTTTAAAAATTTTAATTAGAATTTTAATTATTAATTGAAAACTAATTTTCCCGCCAAAGAAATCTTCATTTATTTCCCCACCGCCAAATGAGTAAGGCTTCAGCATTTTTTCCCCACTCTAATGAGGCTTAGGCTTAACATTTTTCGGCCGATAATTTCAAACGATTCTGTTTATTTTCTTAAAGTTTGATGCATTTAAAATTGTACGGTGTTAATTAATCGATCTCTCAGATTCATTCTGAAGTACTTTTGAATTAAAGTAACACATAATAAAGGAAATTAAAAATTTCTAATCTGAATAGCGTTACCCCAACTGGCGTAGAAAAATTCACGCATTTGTGTTACCAGAACTGGCGTTGAAAATTCACGCATGCGCATTGTGTTCTGATTGTTTACATCTATTTTCAAAGGAAGCGGATCACAGAGAGGAGATCTTTTTCTCTGTGAAGCGGACTTGATTTAAATTATTTTTACGTTAGTTGTATGCTTTTGGAATTAAATTGTATTTATGTTAGTTTAAGTTCATCGTCTTTAAGTAATTTTTTTACCTGTGTTCGACCGATTATTTTAAATGATTCTGTTTATTTTCTTAGTGTTTGATGCATTTAAAATTAAACATTGTTAATTAATAGACCTGCTCATGATGAATCTGAAAAAAATTTGTTGACAAATTCTTGAGATATTACATAAATTAAGAAATATATTCTTTAGTGCCCATAAAGTTTAAACGCTCAGTGACTCTGTTTTCAGTAATCATATTACAAAAAAATGCTTTGTTTCAGTAAAAAATATTATTATATTAATTGTAGATTAATCATTTCCACTTTAATTTAAAGCATAAATTCTACGGGAGCTAACAGAAAATTAGAGAGATGCAGATTACGTTATGACTGAAGGCCTTTATAATATTGTGAGTGAATTAAAATTTGAAGTTTTAAAATATTTTAATGAAGAAGCTATTAAAGTAAGAATTACATAAAATATTTAATTTAAAATTTTAACGAGCATTAAGATTGGCGAACCGGCTGGTCGCCAAAGGCGGCTAGTCTCTAATAAACTGCTATCTTCCTCAAATTCTTCTGTATACAATCGCCAAATTTGCGAATGCGTTGTATACTCAGGACTTTTTTTCACAGTACCGCGAAGAATGTTTTGCTATAAACGTATTATTAAACATTTTTATAGTAGCTAGAATTAACTTCTTTAATTTTTTTCGCATACCATGTATGCAAAAGAAAAAAATTATTGTCAAAGGATTCGAATTGTAGATTTTTAACATATCTCTATGTTTCAAACTTCCAAAAATCATATTTTGGCATTATTTCTGTCTGGTCTTTAACACAACAACTCAGAAGCACTTTGAGGTAGACGACTGAAATTTGGTATTTGCAATTATGATCAAATTTGTTAATTTCTATCAGATTTTGAACGAAATCCCTTCAGAGTAAATCATCAAATTTGCAACTTCAATGCGCCTCCTTCCCCTAAAGAAAGAACCTGAATGAACGGGACCATCGACAACTGACCGGAATCATTAAGCAGGATAGACGAACAACACTCCTTGAAATTGCTGTTGATTTCAGTATTTAGGCATCATAAAGTGTTCAACCAATCATGACGAACCGTCATTGACGTAGCCTTTTAGAGCCAAATGATCACTCGTGTACTCGACTGCACGATACAAAATCTTATGCCTTGCTTAGGATCGCCAACACTACTATTGGACTGGCGATGACTCGAACCACGTTTCCTTTCCTGATAATCCCCTTTTCAGTTGTGTCTAACGGATGAACGGGAATACGCAAAGACACAACATGAATCTACGGATTTTGCATGTCGGTATGGAACTGTTCAATGTGGTGCAGCCTCAAGATATGAAGCTCGTGCAGTTAACGTCATATAGAATCCCTGATATGTGAAGAGGTGACTTTAGCAAGTAGCACGTATTTAAGTTCCTTCCATTCAACTACACCTATTAATACCCGTTGTGCATTGTGACGGATTTATACAATTCCAGAAGGGCAATGGATGATTCCAGAAGGACAATTACAGATGGACACATCGAGAATTGCTACCAAGGGGTTCCAGAACACTTTCCTAAACACCTGCCTCGTCTAAATTCCCACATATGGATATTTTTGAATATATCTGTTGTACATGTCAATGTACTGTTCTAAAAAGATGTCCAACATATCGCATTCCTATAGGTTTGTGGACTGCCTTGAGGAATTCGTGATTTGAATTGCTCCCAGTATAATTTCAGATGTTACTCGAGTTCGTGCCATATCGTGAAGACATTACTGCATGCTTGTAGGGTTCTCATTTATACTATGTAGGTGGACATGATGCATTTTACTATGGTAAATGGTACATTATATATGGTGAACATTATACATGATGGACATTATACAATGTAGTATTTCTGGTTCTTCATTGTAATAATGCATTTATTAACTTTAATTTTTCAAAAAAAATAAAATTCCGAATAAAACACTAATTAGAAATATTACAAATCTTGATCAAAAGGAAAAATTTCGATTCCTATACAAAATTTCCTTCTTCCTTTTATACAAGTATATCTTCATTAAAATATGTAAATCATCAACATTTAAACATATCATATTTAACTCAGCATAACAATATTAATTATATCATTAAATGTAACATTATTTAAATAAAACTCAAATATAAATCATCAACATTTTATAATACTACTTAAATATGTTATTTTTTAGGAAAGTTTCATATGACGCACACAGTTGCGAGCAAATAATTTTAAATTTTTCCTCGGAATTACACTATTTCTCTAACCCACTGTAAATGTTTCATTTCTCAAATTCCGGTTATTTATTAATTCGAAGATCTAACCCATCAAAATGAATAATAGTATGCATGACTAAGAAAATTCTTTCAAGTTATGAAGATTGAATAATGTATCATTAGATAAATAAAATTCATTTGGTAGTTGAATTTGTATTTATAAAAGAAATGTCATAATCTTATTTATGATAAACATCTCTAAATTTAGAAATAAACAGACTTTTGCAAATTTTGTATTTAAAAATGAAAAA
>JAPMOR010020556.1:316666-332006 GCA_026543865.1 Argiope aurantia
AAGAAAGTAATCTCTTGTTCTCATGTTTTGAGGCATCCTAAATATAAAAAAGAATGTCATTAAATAAGAAAACATTATTTTTTAATAAAATTAGAGCATAAAGGAGTGACCATATATAACACCCATTTCATAATAAAGACAAATATTACCAAAGAAAAAAATATAATGAGGGTAAATGTAATGAGGGTATTAAATAACTGCAAAACGTTACCACTTGAGTCATCCTATTTCACGTCCTGAAAAAAAAATTCATATTACTTTCTTTTTGAAAATAATTAACTTTTATTGTATGAATGGTACATATATAATGCCAATAAAATTATATATATGTTTATTGTTTGATGCACGTTGCTAGGAAACTGTAATACCATTTCTCTCTATAATTAGGTTTGTTGTAAGGAATCGGAATTCATAGATATTTTTATGGTAGTTCAATTAATGCCATGTCAGGGATTACTGGTCTTGTCGTAAAATTGACTACCATTTGAAGATTTAACAAAAAATTTGACGATGAAAAGAGAGATTTAACTCTATACGTATTGGGAACAAATTTAGTGATCTCTTAGGAAAATATGATGTAACCTGACGATAATTAGATGCGTGAAAAAAGTGGCACTATACTAGTTAATAACCCATAACTCAAATTAAAAATAATTAAAATTTAAACGGCTGTTAAAGGATTAACAATTCATAAAATTTCATACACATACAATGGTGACCAAAATTGCAGACATTTTTGAAGATTTTTATATTTTCTAAATTTGTATGCTTATAGAAAAAATTATGTTTCACAAAATGCAAATTCATATATATCATTTTAAAGAGAATTGGATGCTGATTTCAATACAAGAAGCAAAATTCAAATATTTGCAATGTAAAAAAGTTGAGAAGCAATAATTATCGATATACATTAGATTCTGATGATTGCAGCATCTAATAGCCTTTATTTTTTATTACAGCTCCACAAAAATGTTTTATTGAACTGACGAGAGTTTTAAGTTCTTACTTCATTATTGCATGATGACAGGAAACAATTACAGTCTCAATTAGTTCTCTTTTATTTGATGTACGCCTCATTTGTACAAGAGTTTTCAAACGGTGCCATAAGTTATCAATAAGATTGAGGTCAAAACTGTGTCCTGGCCAGTTCAATGCTATTTGAATTCCAACAATTCAATCTCTTTGCACTTAACCACTCTTTCGGTATTTTTGCTACGTAACAAGAAGCTGAATCCTGCTGAAAAATGAATGAGTAGTTGTCGGAAAAGAGATCACTGATGGAAGGTAAGTTTTGGCTCTAGAAAAGTGTCAATGTATTTTCTTGCATCTAATGTCCCATCGATAACATGAAAGAGACCAATACAGTCTTCTGACATGCATAACCAAATCATAACACTAACTGAGTTCTTCACAGTTGCCTGAATGCAGTCAGGATATAGCTGTTCGCCTATTCTACGTCTTACATATCTTCACCCATCACTTTGTTCTGTCAGTTTCAGAACAAAGAATTAAAATATCTTTGCTTCATCACTCCATATAACTTATGACCACTCTATTTGTCCAATTAATGTTTTCCTTTGCCCACTATAATATTTTGATGAACTGTTATAAATTGAGATAAGGCTTTTTTCGAGGAATTCTGCCTCTTAGTCCAACATCTAATAATCTCCTGATGGTTCTGGAACTGACAGAAACGTCAGCATCATTCACTTGACATCTGATGGCCTCTAATGACATTCTTCTGTCTTGGAGACATAGACTTTTTATTTTTCTATCATTAACAGATGTGGTGCACCTTTCTCTTTTTTCTGTTTTATTTTTTATTGAATTTGTTTCCAGATATCGTAAACAGATATTTGGACTCCAGATGTAGTCACTGAACCATCCATTTGTCTTGCAATTTCAGCATAGAAAAGACCACATTCTTGTAACACAATAATCTTAGTTCTCGTTCTAGGTGTCCAATCTATTCTTTTATTTGATGGCATTGCTTCTTGACTAAATATTAGAAATATTTACAAAAATTGCTACTAAATATTATAAAGATTCACAAGAATTCTTACTTGTAATTTGATTACATAAAAAACAGTCTTCCTTCTACAGAGCAAAGCACAATAATGACTTGTTGCAACTTTAAACATGATGTCAGCCTCTGCTGGCAGTATTTAATATCTGATTGGTTCCCAGAACAAGGGCAGTGATTGGTCAGGAAAGTTAGAAATTACAATCCACTTTATCACTATGTTTGTTTTTCAGATTAAAGTAAGTATAACTTTTTTGTTGTGCAAATAATTGAATTTTGCTTTTTGTATTGAAATCCGTATTAAATTCTCTTTAAAATTATATGCAAGATTTTGCATTTTGTGAACATACAAAGCACATACATACAAAGTTAAAAAAACATAAATATTTTCAGAAGTTTCCAAAATTTTGGGCACCACGGTACATGCTAAGATCAAAGGATGCTCAAAGACAGCCAAATAAAATAATAAACAAAAACAAAAAAAATAAAGAGACGGCATAAAGAAGGAGGCTCGATTAATATTGCTTATAGAATATTACACAATATTATTCGAACATAATTAGAGAACAATAAAATGTATGAAAGACAGATAATTTAAAATCAGAATCAAAACAAGAATGAATAGAAAAAATGATGAAGGGAAAATAAAAGAATTTTAAAGAAAAGAGGAAAAAATATAATTTAATAAATAAATGAAAAAAAAAGAAAGAAAAATAAACAAAAACTAAATACATATATACATTGGTCCAATCTTAGGTAGAAACTCTTCTCAGAAACAATAGGCTAGAAAAAGAGTTAATTTTGCAATTCTTCCCCTTGTACTTATCAGATACTTCTCAAATTTAATAATACTTGATTTTGTTTCTACATACTTTGAAAAGCTCAGGTAATGGTTCAGTTTAAAGTTTGCTACTATTATAAAAGATTTGATTTTTGAAAATGATGCAAATACGATGATAGGATGATATATAGAAATATTATGCAGAAGGGTACCCTAAATTTCTATTTAGTGTATTAGTCAGAAAACCTATAAAAGCGCGAGGAAATGAAATCATTCTATCAATTCTATTTTTGGAACATAATTGACGTACCGGGCGCTATTGTGCTATTATTTTTATAGTGATTTTATGTCTCCTTTTGTGCTGTTGACTTTTATTACTGCTTTTGTTTTTTGTGCACATATAGACTGTGTTTTTATTAACTATATTTGTGTTTTTCATGAAATGAAGTATCCTCAGTCAAATATCCAACTTATTACATTAAGTTCATCGTACACCCACAAGATTGTTTGATTAACAATATACTATACTGAATTTTCTGTAGGCATAGTTATCAGTTGTTCTGTCATATCTCAAAGTTGTTTGATGTGTTATGACAAATATATCTTCGATGATCAAATGGTTCACAGGGATTTAGGCGCACGAAACATGTAAATAAAATCTTTAGTGAAATTTGAATCTCAATGGTCCTGTCAGTAAAGTATTTCTCAAAATTTTGATAGGCATGCTGTGACAGACAAATTTTTATAGATTTGTTCTATTAAGTATATGACAGAACAACTGATAACCTTATGCTACGTTTATTTTTATTCTTTTTCCTACCATGTTTATTAAAATTAGAATAAAATGTTAAAATAAGATTCTTTTATTAAAATTTGAATAAACTTGTTTAAGTTGCCTTTCTGACCTTTGTGGTTTTGGAAATCATAGCTTTAAGTTTGGCTTCTGTATCTTCTGAGTACAATCCGTTTCTCTTTGCAGCTTTCTTTAGAATCACCAGAGCTTCTTCTGTTTTCCCATGCGCAAGTAGCCAACGAGGTGAATCTGGCAACAACCTGCAATAAAAGCTCATTGGATTTTAGTTCCCTGGAAAATACGTTGGAACTGTTATTTGTTTAAAAGGGTCCGGGACTCAAAAGTCATTAAATTTTGCAACAAATTTTTTATTTGAAAATAATTTAGGTTTCTTTATGCTTAAAATGATATTTGAATCTTATTCCTGTCTTAATTAGAACGATAGATATGATTATTTTTGCGGTATGTTGTTTTCAAAATCTGGCATTCAGATAATTGTTTTATGCACCAAGTACACTAGTAGACAATAAAAAGAAAAGGAGCATAACACTCGGTGGAAAGAATAACGGAAGCCTGAGTGATACAACTATACAAAGATTACCATATATTACAGCCACTCCATAGATACAAAAACAATGTCAAAAGGAGGAATAGAGATATTGATGACATTCTACAACACTGCAAACCAAAACATGCAACATGCCACACTGGGCTTGAATCTTGGTGCTTCTTTAATCGAATCCTGGTGCTGAAACAACAACCCACTGCTCAGAAGACAGCCATTAAAATTCTTCTGCGAGAAGTTGTCGCCAAAATGATGCCTATTGTTTCCAAGCCTAGCTTCATATAGTCTGTTGGAAAAGTATTAAAGGGGCGAAACACAAATCAGGAAAGAAATAGTTCATATTGTTATTTGGAACCGTTGTTCAAAAACCCACTACTCAGAAGAACAGCCATTAAAACTCCTCTCCCAGAAGTTGTCGCAAAACTAATGCCAATATATCTAATCCAAGCTTCATATAGTCTGTTGGAAAGGTATTAAAGAGGCGAAACACAAATCAGGAATGAATTAGTTCATATTGATATTTGGAACCATTGTTCAAGAGCTCACTACTCAGAAGAACATCCATTAAAACTTCTCCGCGAGAAGTTGTTACCAAAATGATGCCTATATTTCCAAGCCTAGCTTCATATAGTCTGATGGAAATGTATTAAAGAGGCAGAACACAAATCAGGAATGAATCACTTCATATTGTTATTTGGAAACGTCGTTCAAAAAGTATAAACTGTTCTAAAGTAATGGTTGGTATTGCTGCTTCTAAAGACACATGAGATTCCTATAATGGTATATAGGTATCAACTTAAAATTTGCTTGATTTTAGTTTCTAGTCACCATGACAATCATCTTTTAACATGTTACGAAGACTGCGGACGCGACATAAGCGAAAAACATTATTCAAATCAATGGAGATCTTTGCAGCAAAAATGTAAAACTGATAAAAATGAAATTGAATAAAATATTTAAGGAGAAAGGAGGAGTGGCTTATTTCTTCGGATGCTTTTAAAAGATATTCATGTATTTAATTAATATTAATTCTGACTTTAAAACCGCCTTACACTGTTTTCTCCATGATGATTTCCAGATTTCTTGTATTCATATTGTTGCTATAATTCAAGAATCGATAAAAATTAAGGGGTGAAATTCGAAACATATCTTTTTTAAATATTTTATTTTAATTCTGATTCAGGAAGTTTGAAAAAAAAATGTTTTTTAAAAAGTCATATTTTTTAAAGTAAAAATATATCTTAGAATTTTAAAAATTTTCATTAAAATAGTTTTCATTTTTTTTGGATCAATATTTTTTAAATTGATCAATCAAATTTAAACTTTATGTATTTGTGTTTAGATTTTTGTTTTTATAGTTGTGTTTATATTTAAAATATATTTTTGTGTTTCTTAAAAACTGATCAAGAATATTTTCAGTTTTAGCGATTTAAAATAATTCCATATTTCCTTTAAAAATTAAATTCAAAATTTAAAAATAAATTTTTGAAACTTTTATGCTATGATTTTCATTATTTGTAAAATGATTATTCAGAATAAAAATTTTCAAATTTCTAAATAAATTAATAAAATCTTTCTTAAAATGTGTCCTGCATCCCCTTCAGGTAGATTTCTACATTACAAAGTTAATTTCTCTGCAAGAACACAATTTTTTTTAAATTCAGTGTTCTGAATTTCTGCCTTTTATAATATGTTCTTCATAAAACAGACTTATTTTTTTTAATTGGGGAAGTTATATCGATTTTTATGTTTACATAATATAAATTTAAAAAAATATATTTTAAATTTTAAAATGCCATTTTCAAAATTTTAGAACTATTTTAAGACAAACTCACCAATTACAATCTAATTCATAATGTTTTATCAAATTTAGTACAATAATTTCTCAATATGATCTGCTGAATTGCAGAATAAGATTTTTTTAAATTTAGAAATATTCTATAATTATTTTAATATTTTGCAATTCGAAAATTTGACAATTTAATGTTATTTATCAATAGATTATCAATAATTAAAGATAATACATGTTATTTTCTATTTCAATAACTAGATAATGTATTTCTTAAGCTATCTGTAAAATTTTGGATAAATTATTTGATAAATTTCTAAACTAACAGGTTTTTACTTTATTTAATTAAAAAAACCCTTTTCCAATTTTTACAAAGCCTTTTGGCATTTAATTAGTGTATGTTACTTTCATAGATGTTATTTCAATCAATTTTATGCGAACATTAAAAAATATAATTAGTTCATGGTGTTTCTTAAAACATTCATTCCGGATTGATCATATATTAAAAAAAACAAACAGTTGCACCAGTGGTTAGAAGAAGCGGAAAGGTGATAAAATTGTCAAGTTGTACAAGCTCAATTAGTGCAGAAGACACGATAAAATAGCAGAGGTATAAGCTAATGAAAGAATAAAAACCAATGAATGTTAAAAATTTAAAAAGCTGATCATGTGAGATTTTGCCAGAGAGAGCTAAAATAGTAACTGAAGTTGTAGTGAAATCATTGAAGGTTTAAAAATTGATATTCTACAAGAAAGAATTTTATTCCCCTCCTTGCCTCTTGAACGAGTTCACTCGCTAAAGTAGACCTTCTACTGGAACAATACAATGCTCTTGCCTCCTTCCAAGAATTCAAGGAGAACCGAGTAAATTAAGTGGAGTAGACTCTTGTGTTCCTTTGAAGCTCTTTATTAGTCTGGAAATTTTTAGAGTCTCTTTTAAGAAAAGAAAATATGGAATAGGAATGCCTAAACATACACCTTTGAGAGTCACAATTTTGGCATACTTGTTGACCAGTTCATTGTCTGGGATTTCATCCTCTTCTTTATCTTTCGAACAAATTCAATCGTTAAAACACTTTCTATTGCAGCAACGCAATGCTTATCATCTTCCAAGAATTCAGCGAGAACCGAGTAAATTAAGTCGAGTGAACTTTTACGTTTCTTTGATGCTCTTCATCAGTCTGGTAGCTCTTAGAGTCTCTTTTAAGAAGAAAAAAAAAATATGGAATAGGAATGGCTAAACATCACCTTTCTGAGTCACAATTTTGACATACTTGTTGACCAGTTGATTTCCTGGGATTTCATCCTCTTTTTTATCTTTCGAACAAATTCAATCGTTAAAGCATTTTCTATTGCAGCAAGCAGTGCAATGCTTGTCATCTGACACGAATTCAGCGAGAACCGAGTGATTTTCATCTCTTTCCTAAATTTAAGAACTGTTTAAAATGTCAAAATAATAATTCTAGACAAATTAGAAGCTTCAAAGGAATGTTAATGTTCACTTAGCATGAATGGCGGCAAAGTTCCTCAATTGGAAGATTGAAACAGGTCCACTGATATGATAAATATCTGAATCTTCGCATGATTATGTCAAGAAATATCCATATTTGCATTATAAAGTTCATGGTAATAAATTCAATTTGCTCTCTACGTTTGTCTTTTACTATAGTCTATCGAAACTTGAAGAAAAAAATGATTATCATGTTATGAATGTTAAGGAACATGATGAGAAAAACAGCCATTATAAAACTTAAATTTATTCCATTAGAATACTTTTAGTATTTTAATTTTTCATTGATACACGTAAGCATGCGGCCATAATAAAAACATTCTTGTACTCACATTACTAAAGCCATATATTTTAGAGTAAAAATAATTCAAGTTTCAAATAAATCATTCTACAAAGTTTTCAAATGGTGACTCAAATGTTGTTTTTTTTAATTTTTAGTTGTAAATAGTTGAAGACAAATTCTTAACATGTAATTCTTCATTACTTTCTGCAAATTATATTGCTGTCTAAAAATTATATCTCCCAAAATTAAAATAAATAATAATAATAAATTATAACTCTTAAGTACAATACAATATTAGAGAGTAGAGTGCAATATTCTTATATATCTCTCTCTAATTCACACATTCGCTTTAAATACAAGTCGAGAAGAATGAAGAAAAGACGAGTAATTGCTACTAAGGTGAAACTGGTCAGATTACCCTAACAAAATGCTTAAAAATTTATTAAGTAGCAAATAAAGTACAGTATGCAGCAAATTATAGAGTGGAATAATGAACAAAATTACATAGTACTGAAATGAAAAGATGAACAAAATTACATTATTGTCATCTGTGAGTTTATTTTTTTACAAAAGAAATTAACGTACATACACGCTATTAGGGTGTTGATTTACCATGGCATGCGTAATGTAAGTATTCAAAGTGTACACCGCCTCATTGTAGACAATTTTCATATTGTTCACGCATATTCTTAAACATATCCTGAAACAAAAGTTGTTGCAGACACCTGCAAAAAGAGGTGATTTTCTCATGTAATGCAGGCACATAATTAGTTCTTGGGGGGACTTCACAGTTGAACATTCTCTCCTTTAACATTCCCCAAAAGTAGGCATCAGGTGGTTTAAGATCGGGAGAATGGGACGGTAAGTAAGTACAACGTGAAATGATTCGTCCTGGAAAGTTTTCCTGCCAACATAGCCAGAAATTTCCGAGAGGTATGGATGGTTGCCCCGTCCTGTTGATACCACTGTCTAGTCATCTGAATGTTCCTTGCATGGCAGAACCATTTCAACTGTGAAGTTAATTGAAAAAATGGCTCGATCACTTTTTAAACGGTCTTATTAAACTTCTCTTGGAATTGTTTTGTCACCTTTTTTAACTCGGTCCACCTTCACGACCGGTTCCATATGAACGGAAATAATGCTCAATTATAAATAATTTTTTACCCATTTCTAACAACGATTGCACAATACGCCTTCCTTTTCACTACTGCGAACACGTGTAGCTAGATCTATGCCTCACCGACAACGCAAACATGTGTTCGAGATATGTGAATTTCACTACTTTATATCTTAGCTCATACTGTATTTTAAGTATACAATTAGTAAATTATGAGTTTCATAAATGGAATGGCTTAAATTTATCTTGATTATAATTAAATGTTACGAATTTGCTATGTTGTTACCTCTGCGCATTTAGTTTTACAGTAAAGAAGAGCATTTTACAAATAGCTGTAATGGATGACGGGTCAGAGAACCCTAGTCTTGTTGACCATTTGTGACAAATTCAGCAACAAAAATAAAGAAAGCAAAATATTCGAAAATCTTGGAAATACGATTTAATAGGAAACATTTTTCAATGTTTGTTCGATTCCATGTCATAGGAGTTAAAAAGTAGTGTCACACAGACATGAAAGTCAGTCAGGTGAGCTCATTTTAATCGAATATTAGAGCGAAGTCTTCTAGTGAGTGTGTTGTGTTTACTGCAAGTGCTGGTTTTTCTGAACTTTGTTTTTATTTTGTAACCTCCATTATGTATTTCTGTATAGAAGAAAGAGTTTACATTCATTACAACATGTTGGAATTTTTATTATATATACATCAACAGGATGAATTTGAATTTTTCATAACAATATACTGATCTTGAGACATTCATCTGCTGTAGAAGTTTTAAATTTTGCTAGTTTCAAAATATTATGAAATCGTTTTTATTTACCATCAACTTGAAAGCAGGACAATACAAGGTAAAGTTATCAGAATCTGTATCTTGAACCAGTCTCTCAATAACCAGGCAATACCAGGAAGTACTACTTAACCGATAGACCACCCAAGATGGGATCCCATTCCGTACAGGGATTTATACTTGGGGCCAATGAGTTAATATTACTAAAAAAATAACTAATGTTCAATAATATCATTATAAATAAATATCCATTATTCTCATTACAATCTGTGAACCTGCATAAAGGCTAAATTAATAGATGTAATTTCATTATTCGTATCCCGTACCTGGAAGTTAAAGTCAAAATGACACCACGTTGTTCAATAGCTCTGATTATAAAGCGGATTTTTTTGTCCTTGAATACGATCTTGTCCACCTTGCATTCAAATTGTTCTTTCTTCAGTATGTTGGTAAAAGTCTAAGTATGAACACATGCTTATAATCGAGTTATTCTTCTTCAAAGTTTTTGTTGCTCTTTATGGAATCATTGACTCCACGTCTCTGAAATTGTGATAGAAAAACTATATAACGCACCCGTTAATTTCTACATATTTCACATTGCAATTCGCTTCCTTTGTCTAAAATAACATGTTGTTGTTTAAAAAGAAAGAAATAATACTGAGCTTGGATTTCCCAGGGAAAAATCTGTAATGCAATGGTTTGAAGAATGCGAAATGTCAGAAGGTGATTCTGATATTAGCGATGATAGAAACGATTATAAGCAATCAAGAAGAAAAAAGTGAACAAAAAAGTGAAGAAATTCGGACGTAGATTTATAAGAAAAAGAAGACGACAATGATTGACATTGAAAATTATTTCTATGCGCAAGGAAAAAATAGTTCCCGTGGTCGAAGAAGCCATTAGTGAGTTCACATTCCCGGACGCTTCAGTGTAATACTTTTTTGAAGATGCGCAGAATTCGTCCTAATTTTCAGCTGCTTTACCTAACTGAAAATGAAGCCTGGACCTACATTTTCACCACCGACATGTTACTTATGATAGTAAAATATACAAATCTAAAATTTACGACAATTAGACAAAAATATAGAGACCAAGAAAGATGTGCATGGATATAATGGAGTTGTAGTCCACTGTTGGCTTTGTGAGTCCACTGTTTTACATAGCTACTTTTAAATTTGACTAATGCAAAATGAATAAAGAAATATTCTTAAAATAATATTTTAAAATATCGTATTCTTTATTTTTGTTTGTTAAATATTAACAATTATTAACATTAGCGTAACTTCATAATATTTAAAAGAAATAATTACTCATTAAAAGATTAATTAGGTTTTTCTAGTAACATCTTTTCAACATTTATTATTCAATCATTTAACATTTTCAATATTAATATTTTTAATATTTTTGGTAACTACATGATTTTTAGAATGTATAGTGTTTCCAAAATAAATTCCAACGCTGTTAACAAAAGACAAAAATAAATAAATAAGTATTGAGTTTTTCTGACACCATGTCTCTAACCGCGTGAGGGAATTCATTTCTTCAGTTAAGTGCCATGTCAAAGTGCCATATTTATGTTTATATCCCTGTGATGCTCATAAAGTAAGTCAAGTAAGCTAGGATCTTTTAACTATGATGCCCGAGTAGGAACCATGCAGCGAATAAATTAATTTTTAAATAATAACTTAAATTAAACAAGGATATTATAATTTTATGTATGAATTATGTGGGGTTTATTTGATAGTACGTGGACGGTTTTTTGAAACAACATAACATCTTTCGAAAATCGAAGAAATCATAATTATCAAGAGGAATAAAAGAAATAATCAAGAAGAAGTTAAGAATTGGATTTTGAAATCCATTAAGCATCTTGTGGGAAATTAAACCGTTATGTCACACATCAGAATAAAGCAATTAAATAGGATGTCATTCTCAATAGATGACGAACGCAAATGTGTTAATCATGTGATTTAAAGTTATTTATGTGAATTCTTTTTAATTTAAGAATTCGTAGCATATCCTCTTTCACAATACAAAAGACCATATATCAAAATATAAGGTTAAATTCTACTTGCCGATACCTCTTCTTAACGCTAGTGAATGTCAAGTCCCAAATGCCATCTTTTTTTAATGATTGAATTGCCATTCTTCGGTGATATGAAATCATTTTTGTCACTTTGTTGTACGTACTCACGTTATAGGAAAAAGAGATGTACTAGAAAACGCAGTAAACAAGTCATAACTAAGCCAAAACTAATTTTAACAATAATATAACAGAAGTACAATATTTCATAACCACCAGTGTTGACTGATATTTTATCAGTAAGCACTGAAAATTTATTGACAGCTGTATAGATATTGACTTACTAATTTTTTATTGTCTTTATGGAGGGTTATATTAGCCAAAGGTGATTACTCTATATATAAAATAAACTTGGATGGTATTTTAGTTACTTGTGACATTATAAGAACTATTATCGTTCAGACTCCGCTGAAATGATGGCCCTATTAAAGCATTGTCGATATAATTTTCCACTCTTAAAATGCTTTAAATATTGTAAATAATTACATTTTATGTTGGTGCGGTCAATAAAGCTATTGTGGAAAAAATCTAAGTTTTTATATATATTCATGTTTTCTGTCGGTAATGTTTAATAAAACATTCTTTACACATACGTATGTTAGACAAATAAAGTCCATTTCATCAGAAACAAAGATTGATCTAGATATGAATCCTTGAATATCACAGTTTCAGATCGTTTCAATAGCCATTCCTTGGAATGCCCAAAAATAAGCAAACAGCAATTCTTCGAAGTCAGCATTGGTTGATCAAAGGAAATGTAGTTCCTACTTTACCCTCTCATTCTTAAGATCATTTGTTTTTGGATACTTCAGAACATAGCAATTAGTTTCTTATTCAAAGGTAAGAAATATTCCTTACACCCTAAAAAACCATAATAAAGAGCCTGTGTTCTTAAGGGGTTGATATACGAAAGTATATTACCTTTAGGTGTATTACCTTTTGGTAACTAAGCAAATGTTTACTCTAACCTCCATTGAAAGTTCTTAGAAAATCTTCCTGCCCATCTGGGTGATCGTTTCAAACGAACAAAACCTGCCCCAATGGTATTCTATCAATCACAAGTCGGATATTCACAGTAATATCAGGCATCCAGGGAGTGTCCTATAAATTTTCTGAATGGCCATTTAGGGCGTTTTAGAATTAATAGACCTAAGCACATCCTCTTAATTAAACAACAAAAATTTCGATTCAAAAAGTAAATATTGTTACTTTTTCTGTAATTTGAACTTATTTTAGTATCTTGGAGAGTGATAATCAAGTGACTTGGTGTTTTGAATTTTCAAATCTTATCCAGAAACATCCGAGAGAGTAGAAAAAAAATTACTAGAATCTCGATCAATCAGTTGTTGTGATTTTATTCAGTAAATGTGACATCTATTTCATCGGTATTTTAGCCGAGATGAAACTGCTGAACTTTGCAAGAATCTAATTGAATTTGTGATATAGAATCCTGATTCTTTTCGTGCTCTGTTTGAGAGCTTGTTGAACTTAAAAGTCTGGATTGTTTTTGCTTTGTTACTTAACAACTGAAATAAGACTGGTTGACATATCTTAATCAAGTTCATTCAAACCTTGATTATATTTGTCATAGAAGGTTAAATATCATTAATGTATCACAAAATGTTCAGTTGCAATTAACAGAGAGTTACTTACGTAAAACAAATGCTGTAGTGTCCAAACCCATCACGCCTATCGCAATGAAGAATCTGCAGACAGCGAACATAGGATAGGAAACTGAAAATGCACAAATTATGGTTGCAACAACTGCAACAGTATAGCTCATTGCTATAACTGGTCGTCTTCCAAATCTAGAGATAACATTACTTGTAGCCCCTCTTTGTTTGCAAAATTCAATGCATTTTAATAAAGAATGTCCCAAAATTAATGGAAGAATTGAATTTGCTACCTTCATGCTGTAAAGGGCTGGCACCCTATTAAAAACATTTGACAGTTGATATTTTAGAATTGGTAAAAATGGAGATTAACATAATAGAAAATGTGTTTTCATTGTTGAATATTATTTCAAAAATAATGCAAGTTTTTTGGCCACAGTTCGAAAATTAGAGAATTGGTCCTTTAGATCGTGTGATTTAATACCACTGGATTTCTTTTTATTGGGTTATTTGCAGCCAAAAGTCTATACCAAAAACGCATGCATTTAAGGAGAAAATTCAACACTATATCAGCGAAATTCCGCCACATTTATGTTAAATGGTTAAGGAAAATTTCGTATATGCCAGCAAATCCGTGGAGCCATTTGTTCTATGTGTTATTCCAAACATAATCCTATCCTGTGTACTTTACTATTCAATAAAAATTAACAAAAAATTATTTAATTTTCATTTAAAGGAATTTAAAGAAAACAGCAATTTAAAGAAAAAAACTTTTTTTTAATTTATTTAATTTAAATCCTCCTTTAAACGATGTTCTATACCTTAAACAAGTGCTCAATGGGGTTTTTTTTCAGTAAGGTTATGAACACTTTACCCTCGAATGATGACACTTTCAAATCTTGCTTTAATTTTGAGTCACCCTTTACTAATAGTGAGTATGTTCTTAGTACCAAGACAATTTTGGTCGAGAAAGTATTTTGTAAATATATCGAAATTTCAATCAATGATTTCATTACCGAATTGCGGCTCCCTTGTTGATCAAAGTTTCAAATGAATGCATGAATGAAAACTTAGTATTGTTAAAGAAATTTTAATATTTATCGATTAGTAATGAGAGAGTTTTGATGAATGAGCTCTCAAGTAGTTTAAATATATTGCCTAATACAGTGCGATATTGAAAATATTCGCAATAAGGTATAATATTGTTGAATATTGAATATTATAATATTGTAAAGTATTTTTGATTATTGAATAATATAAATTTTTACATATTGTTGAGTATCGAATAATATAATATTGTACCATATTGTTGAATATTGAATAATATAATATTGTACAATATTGTTGAATATTGAATAATATAATATTGTACAATATTGTTGAAAAGTGAATAATATAATTTTGTACAGAATTAGCAATATTGTGTAATGATGAACAATATTCTGAAATATTTTGTAATATTGCAGTATGTTGAATAATAATAATACAGCCATTGCTACCTGGGTTTGCGAATAAAAAAAAGAGAAAAATTATTATCTAAACAATTAGGATGTTGTCAGAATATTACACATGTAACAATTAAATATAAAAATCAAATGATTTACAAACAAAGGTTCATATTTGATTGCTAAACGAAAAATTATTTATTATATTGTCACGTAGATGAGGTGAATGTAATAAGTTCAATAGAAATGAACACACTCAAGATCAACTGAAGATTTTATTACCCATCTAACTGATTGAGAAACTATTTATATACAGTTGAAGAACCTTCTAGAATTTGAAGGCTCGCAGAAAATTATGAATTTACATAAATTTTCATAACTTTGCATAATTAACATAACTTTGGCATAAGGCAAATCGAATCGGCATAAGGCAAATCAACTTTTGACAGTTCACCTCGCTTGTATTCGAACCCGGAACCTTCCGTTGAGCTAGGAGATGCTTCGTTCAGCCGACTGAGCCATCTGTGCTTGGTCGGAAGGAACAATTTTCGCTAC
>JAPMOR010020556.1:332106-346649 GCA_026543865.1 Argiope aurantia
TGAATTTAGCAATTTATTTTTGTATAAACAGAAGATAGTTTGATTCCAATGTGTATTTTTAAAAAATCTACTTTGCTTCAGAGAAATTATTTCAAGAGGATTATTATAAGTATCATCAAAGCCATTCCCCTTTCTTAAAATTTCAGAAAGCAGGTCTTATAAAAAAATAAATCACGTAAAGAAAAATATGAAGTAAATATCAGCCTTACCTATCTGAAAGATATCCAAACACAGTGTTTGAGACGAAATATCCGGCAATGAAAATGGATTTGGATATTGAAACAAGCCATTCCTTGTCACAAACCATATTGAACTTAAAAAACAGGATAATAACGTGTTATAGAGTTGTACCTAAAATTCCAATTATTTTGAAAAATAAAATTTTTCATTAATTACAAAATAGTGGATCCTTATTTCCTCAGAGAAGAACGGCGAAGACATTTCAAACAACAATTGACATTTAAGCTTATATTTCATACTATCCTTCTCCAGAATATATGTCCAATATGTCCAGAACTCAACATTCCAAAACCGAAAATTTAGATAAAATTTAAACGTAAAAACTATCATATAGCATACTTCTGCATAAATGGCATCTAGAATTTCATAATTTGGTGTTACTTTAGGTAAATCCTTTTTTCCAGAGAAATGCAATTTGAATAGATGAATGCTGTTTTTATCGAGATAAGAAAATCTCGAAAAATAATAGATAATCTTTAAAATCATTAAAATTACTATTTTTGGAACGGTGAAAACTTATTCGTCAAACAAGAGGTTCATCATCAAGGATAATGTTCTGTAAATATGTTATGTATATCTATTTTTAGAACTTTTCTGGTTGGCTCTATTTTGAACAACAGTATGCTCATTTAATTTTATTGACATTATGTCTGGACTAAATTGTGAATTAGTTCTGCAAGTAAACACTGTAGATTTTTGTTGATGAATTCAGAAGGACAGTATTTAAGATAGAAGCATGGAATTCAGAGGGCCAGTGTTAAAGATACAAGCAGTGAATTCAGAAGGCCAATGTTTAAGATACAAGTAATTAATTCAGAAGGACCAAGTTTAAGATACAAGAGATGAATTCAAATGGTCAACGTTTAAGATACAAGTAATGAATTTAGAAGGCCACAGTTTAAGATGCAAATAATTAACTCAATAACATATACGCAAATAGTGTTAAAAGAATGAACTTTCTATAGGCATTCTTTTTTAAATTATTGCATTATACATTATAATACTTCACATAATGTATTATAATGTATATTAATCTGACCATATTTAAAATATATTGACAGTTAATGTTTTCTAATTCAGTTATTTTAATAATCTTTTATAACATATATATGTATATTATCACTAAAATTACGGCAAAAGTCTAATGCAAACTCCGGCCAAGAACGGTCTAAGTCAATAAATATGCTTTTTAATTTCTCAACAAACTTTTACGATAGAAATATAAAGCTTTGAATGTATAAATGGATAATAAATGTATAAGTTTGAATGTGTAAATGGATATAAGAAATTATTGACTTCGACATTTTCGTTATATGGTTGTGTAAAAAAATTATCCTTTCTAACATTTTACTATCCCCTTCTTGTAAATTTAAGATATTTTCATACATTTATATACCTTATTTTGAATATTTGGAACTTGTATGCTTAATCACAATAGTTAAAGAAATAAAAGCTTATTCTATTTTTTTTGTCACATCCTACATATTTATTGCCAAAGCTTGCTACAAATATTCTTTTTTTATTTCTTAGACACTCTACCAATATGCAAGGATGTTTTTGCTACCACGTTCGTTTGTTAATCTGTGACAATCACAGCCGAAATGTTAACACGATAACATCCAGTCTAGACAAATATCTCTTATAGTAATGTATCGTAATTTGCTAAAGAATGAAGTATATTTATCTGTATTTGCATAAGGTGTCTCTATTTGTATTGTCTGTGCGCGCGCACATGTCTATCATCTTCACATCATTGCATTTCCAGACATGGAATTCAGTTCCATTTCAGCCATAAACCTGCTTCATTTTACTTCGAAATCAGAATTTAAAAATTTTATGTAGGAAAATTCTTATTGATTATTTTATGCTGCTTTGAATGGTTTTCGTTCTAGTGATTAATGTCCTGTTTCTAACAATTGTTGTTACAACTTTAAACTACAGGTTCTGCAAATTTCTTATGTTCTGGTTATTGAAATAAAATATAGTCATTTCTTACTAGTTAAAATCACTTTATTAACACAAAGCACAGCACAGAGACAATCACCAGCACATGACAAGAAAATAAACAGAACTAATCAGTCGCTTCAACCAACTTCAATGGTTAACATTCTCGGAACCCCCGTCCTTAGAGCAAAGGACAATCTCCTTCCTGAAAGTGATTGTTAATTGAAACCTCTTTTAATCGAATGTCATGAGTCATTTAATATTATATTGTGCTAAAACTCTGACATCATACAGTGATGTAATGAAAGACCAATCAGAGACCGCCTCAACATAACCCTTTAAATTCTCTCTTACGTAAGGGCTATGATGTCTCAGCTGCAATCAAGGACAAATTCGTGAATAAGAAATAATGCAATGGCTTCGCAACAATTGAAGTAAAAAATTTGAATTCTACTGAAAAGAAGAAACAGTTGAAATAATGAGATTTATTTTGTTCGTTTAGCTTTGTAATGTCTTGATCCTGACCGATCAAATAAAATGGTAGCGTTTAAACACAATTTATTTATTTACAGCCTTATGTAAACAAGAACAACTCGTTCTCATCTAAGTTAATATGATTGATAATATTTACAACACAATTGAAAGTTAAACATGAAGAGTTCCTCGATGAATTCGGAGAAACAACCTCATAAGAAAAGCTAACAGACTGTGAGCGCATCCAGCTACTGCAGGGGTAGCTCTAGGAATTCACCAATCTCAATCGGGTGGATCTAACTCAGAAGCCCGAATCACACGAAGCCTATCTTAACTTTTCTCAAAACGACACCCTCTGCTCTTCCAAAAACCTCTCATTTTATTTTCTGTTAAATCCTTGCCTCTCATTTCCACATTGATGCACTTCAGCTCCTGTCACCCAATAGCTGTTCAGAAAAATTCTCAACGGTCTCTAGTCGATCGTGGGAATGTCCTCTAAAGATCCATCCTCGTAGCTGACCCTTCACAATGAAAAAAATATTTAACATCCGAATATTTGATACTCTTTTCCTTTGAAGATATGATTTATTTCCTTGGAACGATTAAAAACGCACATGCGATTCTTATCTAGACACAGCTAATAACCAGACTGCCAGATAGGGGACCCTACTAAGAGATCCCCTATCTGGCAGTCTGGAGGTACTTAACAATGTGGGAGTGTTACACAATTGGTGACACAGCTGGGTGAAAAGGCCAATTATCAAGTGTGGGAGCCAAGGGAACGTTTCAGTGGTTAACAGGTGTCTCAGGGCAAGGGAGCTGAATCTTTACAGCTTATTTTACTGGAGAATCTTTCGTAACTCACACCACGCATGGATTCAACTGAAATCTTTGCATTCGATATTCTAATTCTGTTACCTTAAAAAACATATTTCAAGTTATTATTCAAACATTTCATTCAGAATTTAAAGAAAAAGGGCCAGAACACTAGTTTTTACTGATTTCTAATATGAATTATCTTTTTAATGAGTTTAAACATTTTATTTGCTTATCTTCAATAAAAAATAATATGAATCCACAAGATGATATTTTATTGATATGACAAAGATACAAATACCAAGAAATCAAGAATCTTGAATCTTATTTCAATACTAGTCATTTTTGTCAATCCGCTGGTTTATAGACTATATTGGCTACACTTTATTTCATTTAGACATCTGAAACATAATTTCATATCAATTATTCCCTCTACGAACTATTTTTAAATATCTACTTATCAGACATAAAAAACATAACTTTCCAAACTCTCACATTTCTGACGACTTGGCATGATATTGCATTACATACATATGTTTTTTTATTGTATAAATGAACCTTCTTAATCTTTCACTGGGGAGGTGAAAATTAAGGACTTAACTGGGGAGGCGCGGTCTACGAAACCCCATTTTCTTTACACTCAAATCAAACTTTATTATGAAAGCATTAGTAAGAAAATCAACTAAAATATTCTGAAGATAATTTTCTTGATATATAAATATATTTTAGAAATTTTTCAAAATATATTAAAATTAAAAAAAATTAATAGCATTTGAACGCATACTTTCTTCTCAAATTAAGTGTTACAACAAATAATATTTTTGAAGAAACATATTACTTTTTACTTTTTAAATCATATTTATTTTTCCAATATACAGAGATATATAGAAAACAATATAATGGAAAGTTCAACAATTAAATGAAAAATAAAAAAAATAAAAAACTGACGATGGGTAAAATTGACCCTCTTTTTTTAATGGCATCATTTCTACGTAGAAACTTGTGAAGATTCGTACTACTGTTTTCGAGAACATTTTAAACACACAGGTTAAGTACTAGTATAAAAATTAGCCTGTAAATTCTGTAGATATTTCTTTTGATATATTAATTTATTTTAGAAAGTTTTCAAAATACATTATCACTAGAAAAATTAATTATATTTGAAAATGCATATCAGAATCAGTCTAATGCGAACATTCATCGAAAAAATCTTCTGTACAATTACCATAATCACTAAAATCACTTTCTGGTTCATTTAAAAGTCTCTGGAGCTCTGCTTAATAATGAGGGTCAGTAGGCTGGATAATATTTCTAGGATCAAGGTTTAGAGCCATCTGCTAAGCTTTATATAATACTGGAACACTAAAAGGGAGGCGCGGTCTCAAGACTTAGCGCAAAAAAATAGCTGAAATATTTAAAAAAAAACATCCGCTGAAACCAGTTGAAAATATACACATGTAGTAATGGTTACGAAACAACTAGCTATTGGTCAATTCATTCCATTGAGCTAAAAATAGAATAGAGGTGACATAAATCCATCTTTATTGGTCTAGGATACGCATCTCCCCAGTTAACGATTAATAGAGACCCAATTTCTTCAAGTTTTCGTAATCTGATATTATCCGGTGCAGTATTTCTCCATCAGCTCATTCCTGTCTGCTTCAGATCTTTTTAAACAATATTTTGCCCTCTGATGGTAGGGCTTCCACTTTGTCGTGTTCCATCTCTTCTTGAAACGGTCAATTTTTTTATTCTCATGGGAATGTAAGAACATATCCATGATGTCAGGAATGAGACATTCTAGAAAATTCTTCTTCTTTCTGATTAGGGGGGCGTTTTACAGGACAGGTTGATGGATTTTCATTGAACCCTTAATCTATATGATTAAGGTGCTCCACCTTCTACGGTGTCTTCGTTCCGATTAGCCCAGTTTAAATTTGTTAGTCTGTAAAGTACTACCGTCATAGCCTGCGGGATCATCAAAACAGATAAGCCATAACACGGCGTTAAGGTATCAACTTAGCATGGCTCTGTTAAATACGTAATTATTCGGGACAACTATCTTCGAAATTTTGCCTTATTGCTACATCCGTTTTCCCTTCGTTTTTAACTACATGAATATCAAGCAGAATATTTTTCCTTAGTTTTCATTAATGATAAAAAAAAAACCCCACTATATTAAACATCTGACAAAAAAAATGAAAACAGTTGGAATTTCAGTTGAAAAATGAAATCGATTAAAGAAAATTATTCAAAAAGTATTTTTGGGAACTACCAAGATTTAGGAAAACATTGCACGGCATTAACTTAATAACACTAAAAAGATTTTAAATTGTGAAACGAGTTAAAATTATTTTTATGTTATAATATTTTCAGAAGTTATTTCAGAAAAATTTTTAAGTTTAGTTTAATGTTTAATTAATTAAAATTTAAATAAAAACTTTGAAAAGATACATTTTCAGGTACTAATGTTCTTCCTCCAAGGTGTATAAGCGATAAAGTTGCATATAATTTCTGAAATATATTTTCCGTGAGTATTCATCGCAATTTGAAATGTGATATAAAAATTACATCATCAAGCAATTTTCGGAGATTTTTTACTCAAATAATAAATTTAATAGTTTATATAATAATTATAGAAAATATTATTATAAACTATACAGCAATCAAACTTGTTGTTTGTATACAATTATTATAACCAAAGTATACAAAACTCAAATTTGTTAGTTGTATCTGAGACTGTCAAATCTGCAGCGAGCCAACACATACATATATACACATACAAACATGCACACACACACACACCAAGACTGTAGAGAACTAACACATGTACGCACACACAAAAACAACAAGTCTATAGAGAGTCAACATACACACGAACGCGCACATACACAAGCACATAAATACACCACATCGATAGAGAGTCAACACATGCACGCTGACGCATACGCACACACATATATACCGAGCCTGTAGAAGGTTAACACATGCACAACACACGCGCGTACACATCTTTCTTTTTCTCAGAAAAAATTAAATTCTAATGACATCGTTATGTGCAAACTTTATAATTTTATTATCTTTCTTTCTCTCTCTCTCTCTTTAATTATTTATTTATTTATTATTATTATATATGCGTCTTGTTCCATTTTTTATCATTTGCAGTGCAACTGGCTATATATGAGAATAAGAAAAACAAGAATGTAAAGTCAGTATTGTTAAAAAAAATTAAGTTGTTAATTATACGGTGGAAAGTGCAGCAAAAAATAACGGTTTTATTTTTAATGAACAGGCAAATCCACAGGCGAGAAAAACACAGCTGAAGCGAATACAAAAAGAGCACTCATAATTAAAAAATTGCCCAAAACAGAAAATTCATTTTAAGTAACGCAACAGCCTAAAGCATTCAAAGAATGTTCGTTGGCGGTTTAGTTCAACAACTCGCTTGAACTCAACTCAACTGACTACTATTCGCTACTGTATTAATAGTCTCAGAGACTGAACAGAGCAGTTTCTTGAACATACCTTAGAACACGAGTCCTAATGGAGTCAAGATTCTCAAATATTCAGGAAGTTACATTTTAAGGACAATTTCAAGACTTCAAAATTCGTCATCAATGATTGTTTGTTGCCAAATATGTGGTTAATTTACTAGACATCTATTCAGTAGATAGTACTGTATGAGTAAAAATATCTTCCTTATTAAGTTCATATAGAAGCAATGTTACAAATTTGTAACACAATTAATTTTATTATGTTTTTATAGCTTTATTTAATGTTATATAGGTCACGATTTATCTCGCATTTATTTACATTTTCAGTGAAGCCTCATGGAAAGCTAAGGAAGAAATATTCTCTTAATTCGTCATCAATGATTGTCAATTTTGTCGCCAATATTGTGGGTAATATGCTCGATATCTATTCAGCAGTTATTACTGTATGAATAAAACTATCTTCTTAATTAAGAGCATAGGGAAGCAATGTGTTATAAATCCGTAACAAAGTTATTTTTATTTCCCTTTTATAACCTTATACATGGAGAGCAAAAAACCCGTAAAAGCTTTCAAAAATTATTAAAAAAGGGAAACTAAGCAAAATAAAAAAAAAATGTTTCGCAGGTTTAGCGTCGATAAGTCACAGAATTTTTTAAAATATAAGAAAGAAAATAATTAATCAAAAAGCCTTTAGGTGGCGTTTCGTACATAAGTGAAAAAAATAACACACAAATAACAAAAAAAAATGCTACCAAATCATTTGTTATAGCAATATGTGTTCCATTGGTACACCACCACAGGTGATAACACATTGTCAGCGTGTCATAAATCCAGAAACGGAAGAGTGCAGCATGTCCGGCTGTATACATGAACTCTCTCGGCGCTTTAAATTCTTTAATTGCAACAGATTGGATGGACAGGATAGATACACCCGGAATTTTAAATTTCCCCATAGAGAAAAGTCTGTTGGTGTCAGATATGGAGATCGAGGAGGCAATGAATACTTGGATTCTGCCACCTTCCCTTGTACTGCTAGTCCCTACTGCAGATTCTGATGCTAATGTTTCGCTGTTTTTTCTGATGCTAATGTTTAATGCAGTCGCTGATTCCTGGTTCATGTAAAATAGCTTCACCAATAAAGCTTTATCTTTCCCACTCAGCACCTTTGTTCACGTACATGAGATGCAACGGACTAATGGCTCTAAATTAAGAGAGTAAGAATTTATAATCATTTGTCTCATTTGCATATTTCCAACTAAGTCGTTCGTACCAGCACCATCTGTCGGCTATTTTTTAATTTTTTTCTTATCTTAAAAAAATTCCGTTACCAATCAATGTTAAACCTGCAAACCGTTTTTTATTTTGGCTATCTTTTCGGGTTTTATGAATTTTTAAAATTTATACGGACATTTTCCCACCCTGCATTTAATGTTATTTAAGTTATTATTTTTCTAACATTTATCTCACCACGATAAATGCACGAGTGAATGAGTGCACTGCTATATATGATATATTACATATTTTATCTATGTTATATAGGATATTTAATCAATGCATAGAATTATCAGTATTATTTAGGGTAAGTCAGCCATCTAACTCTCCGACCCGCCAACGAAGGCACACGGATTTAAGCCATAAAAACTGAATAACCGGACCGCCGCAACAGCAACATTGACGGGAACTGTGGTTGAGTCCTAAGGGCCGTCACCGGTCACGGTACAACCCTTCCCGAAGGAAGTACGTCCCGTCATTGATGGGAGGAGTCAGATCCCCACCTATTAGTGTACCCTCCACGGTGGCGAGATCCAACCATCATGCCGGAAGCATCTCACCCTCATTCCGAGGTGCCCCCCAGGGGCATTATTATTTACGGTAAGTATAATGAAGGAATTTTCACTTGAAAAGAGAACAAAATAAAAGGGATAAATGAAAAAATGAGAATAAAATGAAGGGGATGAAAAACAAAATTGCTATAAGAATGATCCGATATCATTCCATTAAAAATGACAAAAAAAAACCACCTTATTTCTGTTTATGGTCACTTAATAAACTAGTAAGAGCATTTTCACCATTTAATTATACTTAAAAGATAAATTATAATTTTTTTATCTTAAAAAATAATAAAATTATAAGATAATATATAAGTATTCTACAGAATAATACAATTTCCTAAAAGAACGATTGCACAATATTTTTTGAAAAACAAAAATCAGTATTTATTGAATATATTTTACTCACTTTACTGAGAACAGTGGAGACATAGATAGTATCATCATATTACCAAGAATCACAAGGTACGGTCGACCAATTTGTAATATTTTCATCCTTAAGTTTGTCAATGTGAGAAAAATTGACATATTTATACCTATCAAAGTAATGGTAAAATTGGTTTGTTAGTTTATGTATGCATTATTTTCATAAATCAAATAGCAAATATTTTTCACTAACCGTTACAAAAGCAAGCAAAATCTTTTATTAAAAATATCACATGTTAAATAAAAAGTGTTTAATCTGTCAATGTAAGAAGAATTGACGAATGTATACCTATCAAAATAATGCTAAAATTTGCTTAGTAGTTATTCATACAATTTCCTATACATTATTTTCATATATCAAATGTTAAATTTGTCAACATGCGAATAGTTGATGAATTTATACCTATCAAAGTAATGGTAAAATTTATTTATTAGTTTATTCTTACTAACTTTTATATATTATTTTTATAAATCAACTAATAATTATTTTTCTCTATTTTTTAACAAAATCAAACAAATGTTGTTATTAAAAATATCAAATGTTAAATCAAAAATGTTAGCTTTGTCGAAGTGAGAATAATTGACGAATTTATACCTTTCAAAATAATAGCAAAATTTGTTTATTAGTTTATTCATACTAATTTTTATGCAATATTTTTATAAAAAAAATAATTATTATTTTCAACCAATCTTAACGAAATGAAACAAATGTTGTTATTAAAAATATCAAATGTTAAATAAAAAATGTCAATGTGAGAATAATTGAGGAATTTATACCGATCAAAATAATGGTAAAATTCTGTTTATTAGTTTATTCATACCAATTTCTATACATTATTTTCATGAATCCAATAGTAATTATTTTTCACTAATCTTTAAAAAATCAAGCATATCTTAAATATATGAAATGTTAAATTTTTCAATGTGCGAAATGTTGCCGAATTCATACCTATCAAAGTAATGGTAAAATATATGTTATTAAAATTAATAAATCTTAAATAAAAACTGTTTACATAACAATAACTATTCGCTGATTTCACATTTGTTTCTTCTAACAAATCAAAGGCCAAGCCTGTTTCGGCTTTCACTTCATTTAACACCGATTTTTTTGTATTATGCAAAAATATAAAATATCGGGTGGGTGGCAAATATTCGAAAATAAGATTTAAATGGCGGAAAATAGATCTTTAAAATTATATCTGTCCGTAAACACGATACCTCAAAGACGTTTTAAATAGTCGTATGAATCCTAATATGTAGTTTTTACGCTAAATTTGTACGTTTCTGTCAAATTCTGAACGAAACTAATACACAGGAATTTTATTTATCGAGATATAATTAAACACGATAGCTACAAAATGTAACGAGCTAGATGAATAAAATTTAACGCAGTTTTAACATCTTATGTGTAGGTCAGTAACCAATCAAAATCAAACCTGTTACTCTGTACCGCCTGAAGGCATACGAAAGTTTCGAATCATTGAAACGCCGAGACAGCATAAATTGAAACTATGGTTGAACCCTAAGATTCATAATCGGTAAAAGTTCAGCTCATCCTATTAGGGGCACGACTCGTCATCGGTAAGAGGATATTTCATCCGACATCATTTCTGTACTAACTTGGGTGGTAAAAACTACCATATCGGAAGCTTCTTGTAACTATAACTGAGGTGTCTCCGAGGGTCAAATTTTGAACCAAATTCATCAACAAGGATTTTGGATAGTCTATTTGTATACATGTAGACATGATAACTCAAAAAAGCAATTCGGATAAACGAAATGGTTTCAATAGATCCACGAAAAGACATTCAAAGTAATCACTCTCCTTTCTTTACTATATCATGAAGCATACAACTCTGCCGCTAAACTGCACGATTATTGTAAAAAAAAAATAGTGATAGCGTAATTCAAAAATTCGCAGAACATCAGGCATGCGCAAACCGAAGTAGTAATATGTAATCTAGTCAATATGTAGAAAGCATAAAACCATCGATCTTGTAGATCTTGTTAAGGGCACATTGTCATTTCTACCACTGTAGATCATGTTTATAGAAAATAATCAGCTGTCGCGCATTAAAATCTCAAGTGCACCTCAATCTTATCAGAGATTATTTGAAATCTCTGGCGAGACTGCGTTACAGTAAAGGACGGTTTACTTTATTACAAAACATAAAACTATGAGCATCGTGTTTGCACAAACAGAATATCGGAACAATAAGATGGTGCTGTTGCCGATCTATAGATTACATAAAACCGTCGATCTAGTAGAAGGAATAGTTGAAGAGTGGCACTGTCGTTTCTTCCGCTGTAGAATCATGTTTGCAAAACCTGATTTGTAGTTGTGGATCAAAATCAAAGATGCATCGTAGCTTTTTCAAGGATTATTTGACATCCTTAGCTATAATGCATTACCACATAGGACGGTTTCATGATGAGTCAAAGCGTTTAAACCAGGTTGGATTGAAACTGTTGATTTGAATCACTCTGGTAGATCATCTATTCCCAAACATCACAGTAACATCGTAGGTGGTCTCCTCTCTAAGACTGTTGATGGACTTTTCGGGAATTACTCGTTGTACTCAATAATGAAATGGTATGGCACATACTGAAGAAAACTCTTAACATGAGGGAAATTGCTTCAAGCTTGATTCCACACCGACTCACTGCCTTATAGTATGACTGGCTCAGACCTACATTCCAGACGCAATTAAAGCGATAACCTAATGGATGGCGTCAAATAGGTTCGCCACGTTCATAAAGATGCTTCAGGAATCCATTCAGGTGAAAGGTTATGCTGATTGTGACATAAAACTACTACATAAATCTTATTACGCATGCTTTGCCTCAAGAAGAAATTGTCAATGAAGACTAATATTGTTGCTTTCTACAATGCCATCTTTTCATGATAATTTGACGCAAACGTTTACATTTACTGCGGGACAACCTCCCAGTCGTGTTGCATGACAGTGATAGCTGCCATCTGCCATGTTGCAGAAGCTGTAAATGATCCTTCGCGACAGGAAATGCTGCAACATTCTCAATATTTACCTGATATATGCCCATGTGACTATGAACTCCTTCTCTTAAACTGAAAAAAACCTCTTTGTGGTATCCTATTTCCTGACGTGCTATTTGTGAACGAAGCAGAAGGAAGCTCCGTAATTGATATTAAAAACACTTTGTATCTTCCTAATATCAGGACAAATATACACGACTTTCATATTGAAGGAATGTAATATAATTTTGCTTATGAGTTCATTACGCTTCGTTATTAGTTTATTTACATCTCTCGCGTGCTCACTCGTGGCTGTCATTGCCTTGTTTGTGTCGTAATCATAGCGAAATAATTTCTGTTGTGTTTTCTTTTCCTGATATATATATATATATATATATATATATATATATATATATATTCCATATTGTCACTTATAAAGTGAAAGTTTTCGTTGCTTAGAATTTCTCAGTCCCTTGCAGCGGGATAGATATTATATGTAAGTAAATTCATATATCAAAAACATAAATAAATATGGAGAATAATTGTTGAATAATTGTTTTAAGTGATTACTTTCCGAAAACTCTATTTCAAAATTCCATTTTCGTACCTGGAGTAGTGTTAATCATTGGGTGGAAGGGCAATAGCCTTCCACTCTTTCACACTTAAATTTGCATTAGGTGGCCGAGAGCACCGGTGGTCAAGATTAGGAGCAAAGAATGACATTACCATGTTATGATTTCCGTCTGGAATGGAACACAGTAAGATTACTACAAAAATCCATCGTTGCCATGGTCCATTGCCACCTACCACCTGTTTTGTTCTTCCTCCTGCTTATTTTTGGTTCTAGACGAGTCATTCTTCTCTTCATCAGTGGTAAACATTTCTGCTCATAGAGTGCTTAGGGAAGAAAACAGGACAAAGTTTTGAGTTTAATTGAAGTTTCGATTAGGTTTAGATAAAAATTAGAATGAAAATTGAAAAGAGCAAAGACACGAATGAACGACACTTTAATTATTGAAACTAATCTATCACATTCCTTTAAAATTCCATAGAAATTTTAAATTTCTTAGAATTTATCTTTCATGTTAACCCGTCCACAAACGCACGGGGTGCTTTTGATCCCAATCTTTCTCTTTAAAAGTACTAGGAATTCAGAAAAAGTTTATACTTGTTACTTCCTATACTTACATGGGGAAGCTAGAAGAAAAAGATTAGACTAGCAGAAATCAATGAAACTATGAATTTTTTTCAGGAGGATTTGGGTCAAATTGAGCCCTGTGTGTGACAGCGTTTGAGATTGAGACTATTGAATATGGCAGTGTACGCATGTGAGCAGCAGAGATTCAGAGATCTTCTCACAAGTGTTCTAATTGATAGACAAGATGACGAAAGCTCACATTCTTCAAATATCAATGAAATTTAGGAAAGTGGTCATGATACAGAATCGAAACAAAATACAGATACTGAATACTTCAGAAAATCTGATCGAATCCTTTCCTGCTAGTAAAAAAATGAAATAAATCATTATATAAAATGCATTCTTTTACAATATGAATAAATCATCTTGAAATTTGTGTTAATAATTCATTTTATTCTCAATAAGAAACAATAAAAGGATTTTTTGAATATGTATATAAAAATGTAAAACAAAAGACAATAATTTTCAAAGTTTAAGCTTCTTTTTCTAAAAAATTTCAATTATAAACTATATGTAAAATGTAGATTTTTTTTCTTATTTTTCCAATATTTTTATGCAGGTAAAGCTACTGATGTTAAAAATAATTAGCTTTATATGAATGGAACGAGGAAAATGGAAATAAATACTGAAAAGTTATGGAACAAAGGGGCTAAGATCAACCTTGACTTTTCATATTGAAAATCGCATTTGTATCTTAAATAAGAACATATTTCCTTGAAAACCCTTTATATATTATGACAGTATTTTATTTTCATATAAATAGCCAATAAGATGATGAGTTACCATTTGACAGTTGAGCCTGCGCAGGTGCTAAATTTTCAAAAAAAGTGTGTGTGTGCTAAAAAGTAAAGACAAAATAGTAGGTATATACATGTATGCAGACAATGTATTGATAATGTCACCTGAACAAGAAATGTCTTCTTTGGAAAGCCTTGCTTGCCTTTCTAGGATTTTTAAAGTTTATTTAACTGAAAACAGCCTGAATAATTATTATTTATAAACATATCTCATGCTACTGTCCTTGAAAGTAAGCATAAGAAATATTGCATGAATAATAAATGCTATAATTGATTCATTTATAGAATACAAATCTGCAGATATTAATGGGTCATTTTGTTTCAAATATC
>JAPMOR010020560.1:0-26258 GCA_026543865.1 Argiope aurantia
TGATAATGCTATGACAGCTCCACCTTTATTACTCCATTTTTCTTCCGAGGCCGCGGTGGCCTGGTGGTAAGGTCTCGGAGGGTTTCAGGTTCGAGACCCGATTCCACCGAAGAACCGTCGCGTAAGGGGGTCTGTTGAACGTTAAATCCGGCTTGACCAAACGTCCTCCAGCTGGTGTGGTGTGGTGTGGAGAGAGGGGTGCCAGCTCAGGTGTCGTCCTCGTCATCTGACCGCGGTTCAAAATTACGAGCTCCGTCCCAAAATAGCCCAAGTGTTGCTTCAAATGGGACGGTAATATAACTAAAAACTAAACTCCATTTTTCTTCCTTTTATCGCAGATAGATCATGGCCGCCCCTATCATCTTATCCTCCTATAATTTTAAATAATGATCAGTGATCCCATTCCTCCAATCAGATTGTGTCAACACTTCAGAAATAATTGCAGGCTGTGATTCTAATATGGGGAGGGGGGTGAGAATCATCTCTCGAACGTGTTGAATGATGTTATCTGTAGTAAAAGATGGTGACCGTCCTGCCATCTTTGCATATATTACACTTTTAAACTTCTCAATCCTCAAAAACACAATTCTATATGATACTGCACTTGCCCATATTGTGGCAGCAATATACGGTAATTGCCAGAGAATGCAAAATGTTAGTTCAGCTGCAATTTGCTGTTAAAATTTTCATAACTCACATATTATAAAAATAATTACATTCTTCTAAATTTTATTTCCACATGCATTTCTCTCATTCTCTACTCTTAAATTTCTTTAAAGAAACCAGTAGGTGTGGTTTCCCCAAAACTTTTTCGCATTCTGTCTGATAAACTTGCCATGCCAAAGAACGAGGCACCCCTGGCATTGGTGTCCAATAGTTAAGATATATTAACTTTTGGAGTGAATTTAGCATTTTTATCTCTATCGTATCATCCTTGGCGAGTTATTTGGCTATTAATATCTGGCGTGTGTTAATAATATTCGAGAATCAAATTTGTGTTTTGGACACGTTTTCCCCAATCAAATGAAAATATTTCAAAAAACTGCACTTCGTATTTGAAATATCGCATTTACATGTTTCTGAAAATCCGTAGGTTTGGCTCAAAATTTGACAGATGTCTATACTATAAATGTTAAAACTGGTAGTTAAAAATGTTAAAACTATCTAACTCTCTTCGTTTTTTAATTATCGTATTAGCTTATACTCGAACAACCGGACAGACGGACTTGCTCTGAACAGATTTTACTCAAAATGCGTTTGAAATCTGCAAATTTCAGCCGTCTAGCTCAAAGTGTTTTTGAATTATCCATGTCACAGACAGGCAGACTGACTGTTTTCAGAAATGTGTTTTTGAAACTGAGGGAGAAATAAGACGTGTATATTCAACAAAGTCCCAAGTTCGAGTTTCTTAATGATTCTTACGATTTTAAAGATTTAACATTCGATTTTTTTTAACGATTCTATATACTACGTATACGGGAAATTAAAAACACTTCTGCACTTTTCCTTTCCACTCAGATATGTCTCAAATTAATGTGGAAAACTCCCAACAGGGGTGTGATGTTGCGTAATTGTAGCAGTCTTTCCAAGTTCTGCGATTATTTTTTTTAAGCCAGCTACTTTACAGTAGCTTATAATTCATTCCATTCATTTTTCATTATGTCACTTGGTTTCCATATTTTCCGTTTTTGTATTCTTTTCTTATTTCGTGCTAACCTTTTAATAGGTTTTCTAGTTTCAAAATGTTCTATATATGAACATAGTTCTGTTTTATAGGTCGCGTATTTCTATAAGCACCACTTTTTTATTATTTCATTTCTACTTTGCAGTAGTTTCAACTTATTTTTTACTTTCTCAGATATGAAGTAAAAGTATTGAAATTCTCAAAACACTTGAATTCAAGATTTTGACAATTGCCTATGTTTTTGACCTCCCTGAATCGAAAGAACACGTTTTAGGTAGATTCCTATAGAAAGACTACCTATTGCAATGGTTCTCATGACAAGACTTCAAGAAAATTTCTTCGTGTGTGTGTGTGTGTGTGTGTGTGTGTGTGTGTAACATTTTTTGGTTAAAGCAGAAAGCAGGTTTGAAGAGACATTTTACATTCTCTCATGGGAGACAGGCATGATTTATTTACAAGAAGGCACAGTGCGACACAAAAGCAGAAGTAAGAAAGAGCGCGAAACAAATGATCACTAGTCTTATATAACATAGGATTTCCGGTCACGCCCCTATTCATTACACGTGTTAACCTTTGAGAAAGGCAACGGAAGGGATCACTTTCATTTAATACGTAGAAGTGATTGCGCAGTAATATTACGCAGCTTCATCCTTGGAATGAGACCAAGAAATAAGAGAATATTTTACTATGGGTTAAATTAAGATAAAGTTTTGGAAATTGATTTGGTTTAAATTAAGAGTTTAAAATATCATTACATATATAAGGGAGTGGATATGATGGGGAGTTGAAAATTTCATTTCGCCTTAGCTTTTTTTTATATTGAAAAAAGAAAAATAAATCCAATCAGCCAAATTAGGGCCTTATTAAGACGAACAACTTTTGCATTTAAAGTTTTTCGATAACTGAAACATTTTAGAAGTTCAGGGATGAAAAGTAATTTTCAAGATCTCATTTTGAGTGTTTCTAACATCTGCAATTTATGTCCCGAGAAAGTAACTCAGATGTAAAGGAATCTACCTCTACTTTCCAGCTTGCCGGAAGGAATGCCTTTTGAAATTATGTTTGTTTCTCTACCTGTTTATAAACACGATTATTCCAAAAAGCATTGAGTTAGTAGTATGAAATCTGGTGTATTTATTTAACATCAAATGGGTGCATTTCCATAAAATTTTAACTGAAATTCATTGAGAGGAAGACTTTCTATCTGTCTGCCCGAGTGCAAGTGAGCACGACGATAACAAAAAGCAAAAATTTAGATAGATAAAATGCCCCTCAAAATTGCAGGTACTTATTAGGTTTGAAACCAAAACCTGCAAACTGTGAATCATCTATCCATATAAACCAAAATAGAATTAAAATAAGTTTACATTCAAAATTCAAAAAGAAAGATAAAATGAATCCGGCCCGAAGACTTTTTCAAGGGTCACCCTCAGGCAAGGATTCAAACCAGGGATTTTTTTCTGTGAAGGGTCTGACTCTCGTCCAACCAACTGACCCCAAAAATTGAGGTTTTGGAGACAAAAATTAGTATCACAAGAATAAAATCATTTTCAAAAAACAATCCAGATAAAAACACAGCAAATCACGCCACAAAATACCATGAAAAAGGAACCAAAATCAGTTAAACCAGAAAGCAAAGTACTTACTAATTGAAAATATATTTCCAAAAGACAATGTGAGGTATAAACTTGTTAGTGCAAATGCACTTCGTTAAATTGAACTAAATTTAAATTTTCCACGTTTACAGCTATATATGCTTACTATGTTTTGTCATAATGTAACGTCATCAAAGTTGAAGCGCCATCTGTTGAGTCATAACTCAAAGCCAACAATCAGAAATCAGACAGTCCTTCTATTATCAAAACCTCTATATTGCAAAAGTTTTTGGGGAATTCGTTAATAGTCAAGTTTTTAATGAGATTGTTTGTTGCTAAAATATACGAACTTTTATTATTGCATATTTTTTTAATCCCGTTAAATTGTGAAAAAATCAATTGTGAGAGAGAGTATACGGGAGAGTTCTGGGGAGACCTCTCCCTCTGGTTTATTATTCTATGAAGCACACAACCGTCACGTGCGGAATTCTGTGAATGAAAATATGAACCCTCGTGGCATTCAAGACCTTACCCAAGATCCACAATTTTATGAGGGGGGGGCATGACATCTTTATTAGAAAATACGTGAGAAAGTTTCGGAGATAACCGATTATCTGAATTCACCATTGTGAATATACTATTTCGCTCATAATGCATCACATGTACTGCCCTATTTTAGCCTTATTTTTGAAGTTGGCCCATTTCTTATTACCACACATAATTGTCAGTAATTTTTCTGTTTTTGTTTTTTTTAATTTGCAGTTATTTCGATATCTTCTAATAGATTTATAGTATTTTTTTTGGGGGGGAAGCATTTAATATTGCATATTCATTTTTTGTTATGTTTTTTTGTTTTGAATTATTATATATTTATTTTTCTCTATCAAATGTCTGTATTTTAATCAAAAAACTTTTTCTCATCTTGTCCATTCTTTTGGAATGTCCAGTTATCAGTTGTTATCTTCTTTACTGTCAAATGTCTTGTGATATGTTTATGATATTGTCAATCACACTTCTTGTTTATTTACAACATTCATCCCCTGTAAATTCTAAAGGTCTTGCATAATATTCAACTATTCTCACCAGGAAAACCTTTTGGATTTGTATTCGAATGTCCACGGTCATTTTGAGCTGGCGATTCGGCCAATCGGACAGCAAGGAGAACAAGAGGGCAAACGTGTTGGATTGTGGTGACTCGTTTGTAGGGGTTGCAGACATACAGCGCCCCCTTTATTTATCGTAACATTTATCGGAATTTTCTTTTTGATAATCCATGATTTTGACCGATCGCATAATAAACTTGTATAATCCCAGTTAAGTCAAGAAATCCTTTTATCATTTCCTTGAACATAAGAGCGTTCTGAAATTAAAATCACAGGCTTTTCAGCAATGAATAACAGCAACTCTTCAAAGAGTAAGTGCACGTTTTATTTTGAGTCGTTTGGTAGATCGGGTTGTCCTTCCACAGGTCATGATCCCTTAAGCTCTATCTTTGGGAACTAAGAACTACTTTCTTGATAGGCATTATTCGACTTGTCAATCAAGACTTTTAAGCCACTTCCTTCGATGATTTGGTGAACAACTTGGATTCTCATCAATAGGGAATTAGGAATATACCGACATCGAGGGTTTTTTTCTGTACATGGGACTCTGTAATTAGGGAGAAATGATCTTCTAGGAGCTCCTTGAGACTCGCATATTCCTAATCATCATAACCTACAAAATCACGAGCTGGCAGCTGTTTTTTTCTCCCTATCTTCCCAAAATTATTTTGCCTTGTTTTTTTCTTTTGTTTCGGTAGTTGATTGAAAAAAAGGCTTCTGACTTTACACATACAGCACTAAAACACTTTTCATTTTTTTTATTTCAACACAAAAACACTTTTTCATTTCAATCAGTAATATAAAATTGTCTAAAAAATATACTATCCTATGTCTGAAATTATCTAATCAATTTAATAAGGATAATACGGGGACGGGATCTTCAGAGGAAACAGCATCGAAACCATATCCCAGACAGTTATAATTAATTCTTTAACAAAATAATTGAAAAAATTTAAGAAAAAAAAATTGTAAGTGCAGGTTGGGCTTAAAAAAAACACATTTACAGATGCAATCTTTTAATCTTCTTTCAGACAGTTAGCTATCTATAAACTGATTAGATATTACTAATTAAAGAAAAAAAAGAGCTGTAAAATGGCAAAAATTGCATGCAATCAGATGTAACCTTGCTAATGCCTTGAGGCTTTTCACTGTTGTTAATCAAATACACTAAGAAAGAATTATAATCTAAAAGCACTTTTTAAAATGAAGCCATTATAAGATTTTTACACTCAGAATTTTCAATTAACGCGTTTACATGTTTCTGACAGAACAGACCGATAAATAGTCAAACACTTAACGGATTTGGCTCCAAGTTCGATATGTGCTTACACTTCAGAATGTTGTATCTTTGTGCCACATTTTATTCATCTAACTTTCTTCTTTTCATATTTAACGTGCTCACTTTAATCAGACAGTCGAACAAACAAATTTTTTCTGAATGGATTTCGTTCGAAATAGAAATAGAAAAATTTGTACATACACTGCTTGACAATTGCTAAGGAACAAGTGATTTATGCAAAATTGCGTCTCAGACAGTTGACCAATAAATATAAATTGAAGTTGAGAGGGCGTGGTAGACCAAAACTAGTTATCTGTATAAAAGACAAAGCATACAAGCTCATGATTCATACGAAAATTCAGGCTGTTTGATGTTTGACCCAAAGTAGTGCAGGATGTTATAAAAGTTTTTTCTCTGAAATTCTGTTTGGTTCTTGCAATAATTAAGAGTATATTGTCAGCAAGACATCATTTGAGTGCCTACGATCGTGGATGAGCATTTGGACGACTGGAAGTGGGTCAAAGTGTCACCACTGTAGCTGCTGCAATGGGTGTATCAAAGATTGTCATATCGCGATTAAAGAAGGCCGCTGAAGGTGGAAATGCTTTGCAAAAGCATGTCGGGGGTCGTGGTAGGAACACCACACCTTTAGAGGATCGCTATATAGCCCTCGTGGCAAAAAGGAACAGAAATTTAACTCATGGCCAGATAGCTGCAAACATTGCAATCGCTACCGGTACGCATGTTTCTGCGGGAACCATCTCACAGCTATTAAATCAAGTTGGTTTGTATACACGGAAGCCTGTTCGTTGCATCCCGCTTCAACCACGCCATCGTCGTGAGAGATTACGCTGGTGTAAGGAATATGTTGGTTGGGATATCCAAAATTGGTCTAGAGTGATGTTCTCAGACGAATCTCGTTTCAATGTGACAAGTGATTCAGGCCACCAATTAAAGTGGAGAGAGCATGGAACACGTTATGCACAACAGTTTGTTTGTGAACGTGAACGGTACGGTCCATGTGTGATGGTGTGGGTAGGCATCATGCACAATGGCAGAACACAGCTTCACATCTTTGAGTGATGAAGCGTTATATCACAACAGTATTGCAAAGAGGTTATTATGGATCATGCTTGTCTTTTTAGGGGTGCTGTAGCTCCAGACTTTTTGTTTATGGACGATAATACAAGGACACACAGAAGCGTTGAGTTATCGGACAAGCTGCAAAGTGAAAATATTGTCCGTATGCAATGCCCTGAGTCCTCTCCCGACCTAAATCCCATTGAACATACCTGGGATGCTCTTGGCAAACGTGTTTCAGAAAGAACCAGCCCTCCCCGAACTGTACAAGAACTCAAAATCGCTTTGAGAGTGGAGTGGGACAATATTCCCCAAGAACTCCTCGATAGTTTAGTGAAGAGCATGGAGAACAGATGCATAACGTGCATTAATGTCCGTGGTCATCACACATTTTACTAAGGCACTCATGTCTGCATCATTCTGAGCTGAAGATCAATTTTTGTGGGGCTGTTTGAAAATCATCCAAGGGGCATCTTTTTTAATTTTAAGTTTTTAATTCTACGATGTGTCGATATCTGCGCCATTTTGCACTATGATAAATGCACATCCTTCCTACAAAATATGTACTTAGTTTCATTTCTTCAATCATTGTCTATACTTAATTATTCCGAAAAACGTAACTGTTCCTTAGCAATTGTCAAACAGTGTAGAAATCTATACATTTGGCAGTAAGATTATGTAGTATATTTTATTCCTCTAGTTCTAGGCATTTTCCTAGATAGATAGACAGAGTGACTTAATTCCAAAAAAGAATTTTTCGGCGTAAGGGGGGTTTTGAAAGTGGAGTTTAAAATCATGAGTTCGGATTTTTGAAGATTACATTACTTTCTCATTGTATAATAGGCATTGGATAAAGAGAAAAGAAAAAACGCGAAACAGAAATATTTATGTTTCTAAATGCAAATGATAATTATTCGAATAGATAATACACCAGCTGTCAATGAGCAAACGGAAATTAAAATTACTCTCTGATATAAAATTTCAGCTGCTTGGAATAACATGTTATGATTTAATTTTTACGTCATCTTTTTTATCGAAAAAGCTGAATTATTATTTATATGTAAGCTGTAATCTTATTTTATACTTTGCTATTAAATATATAAACTAATAAAACCATTACAGCGACATTTTTAATTTATTTCAAGCATTTAACTTTTTCAAATTGACTTTTAAAATAAATTTTTATGTACTTCCCTTTTTAACCTAATCTTGGGCATTTTTTATCATAAAACAAAGGGTGTTTTATGATTTGTTTCAGACTGCCATTGATTTACTAAATATGATTCATAGGACTGGGAAACAGCATAGAAAGTTAGAATTCGAAATTTTTTCAGAAATACATTTATTGACTCATACACAACATAAAATATAATTCAACCTTACATTAAAAGTATTTTCCCCGGTTTGAAATATATTTATCTTTCCAACGTTTTACAAATTAGTTATTGGACCACAATAGGAGCAGACATTTTGTATTTAATCGCTTCATTATATTTTTAATTGTTTTAAATTTTCATTTTCATGAAGTCTAATTTAAACGGTGCCTAAAAGACTACCATCGTATTAGTTCATCTTTATAACAAAAGTATGTTCCTTTTAGTAAAACCATATATTAGAGTCTACAAAAATATTAAAGAATGAAATTTCCTGTTGAATTCAATGCAACTTCTCTTATTAGCTTACGAGAATAATAGAGACAAACAACTTTTGAAGATAAAGAGCATGGAATCACAAACCCAAAGAGTGACAACTACAAACGGCATTTTGAAAGTGAAATAAGTAAAGGAACAGAATGTACTGAATAAAGTATATATCACAGGATTTAGATAACCACAAATTTACAAGATTACAAAATCACATTTGCATGGATTACAAGTCATCATATTGACAAAATAGAATACCATATTGACATAACAGAGATCTCCAGAATAACTTAATGTTAAAGGTCCTGCAGTTCGAAGCATTACACACTTCGCATATCATTTATGCATATAAAAATCTAAAGTCTATGGGGCAGAAATCGCATTTATTACTTATTGCCGGATGGCAATATTAAATATAAACAAAGTGTCAAAGAATATTAATTGAACATTTTTACAGCTGCACATAACTCAACATTTCGTTTTTCTAATTAATCGAAATGTAAATTATTATTAGGATTTCTCGGTAGTAGGCTAAAATCTTCTTTCAGTCAGAGAATAGAATATGCAAAAGAAAGCAAGATGTTAGAAACAAACATCGAGTAATATTTAATCGAAAGCGAAAGTAGGCTTAACTGACACCAGATGGAAATTCGTTGCCTATGGAAACTAATATTCATGTCTTCCAAAACTGTTTGTTATCTTATAAAAGTTGTTTTTACATTATCTTAAAATTAAAAAAAAATGCTTATATAATGGTATTAGCTTCATCTACGTTTAATTTTTATCTTTATTTTTAAAATATTTGTTTAGTTTGAATCAGAAGCAATGTTAGGATGAAATTCAAATTCTTCCCTCAAAACGCTCAATCGCATGCTTTTGCCAGTATAAAAATTAATAATTAAAAAAAAGGCCTTTCTTGGACAATACTTCCTAATGAGGATTTCGGTTCTGCTTTTATTTCGTTAAACCTACATTTTTCTATTTTCACACTAAAATTTGTAGTAGGAATATGAATTCGATTGAATTCATATTCCATCAAACAACACGTTGAACATTTAAAAAAAATGCATTCCATATTTATCCTTTTATTTCCTAAGAAGTCAGTAATCTGATAGAGAAAACTGGTGGCCAAAGGTGGCTAGTTTTTATATAATTATATTATATGATAGTTAATTTTTATTCTATTAAATTTGAGTTGTAGATTCTATTTATTTTACTTTATTCCTTGTCAATGAGCTCATTGTTGTAGTTTACCTTGTTTCTGAAAAAAAATTTAAGATTGCCAGTAAGCAACATATATATCTTGATAAGACACGTTGGGACATTCATCTTTATTAATAGATTCAACTTTTGGGTGTAGTTTTATGTAATAATCAAAGGGATTTTTTTAGAAATTTAGTGTTCTATTTTTCAAATTTGTGCTCTAAAAGCTGTTGATTTTAGGAATGGCGTCTCTTTTTCTGTTTTATTTATTTTGTACTAGCCGCCTTTGGCGACCAGCCGGTTCGCTGATCTTAATGCTCCTTAAAATTTCAAGTTACATACAAATATTTTGTGTTTTCAATTACTTCTTCATCAAAATATTTTAAGCTTCAAATTTTGATAGTCATATAATTCACTCATGCTTTTAAAGTGATCTTAAGCCATAATGTACTATCTCTCTCTAATTTTCAATCAGCACCCGTAAAATTAAAGTGGCAATGATTAAACTGCAATTAATATAAAAAACATTTTTACTGAAATCACGAATTTTAAAAAAAAATATGAATACTGAAAACAGAATCGTTCAGAATTTAAGTCATACGTGCACTACAGAATAATTTTCATAATTTATGTAGTATCTTAAGAATTATTCTACAAAAATTCATCATAAAATTCAGTTTTTAGTATTATTTTCGAAAGGATTTAAATATATATTTTTTATTTTGTTTTTGTCCATAAATATACTTTAAAAAGTTATGAAATCTAAATTTTATACAGTCCTTTGGTCCTAAGGGATCATATTCTCGAAATATTCTTGGCACTGCAACTTTTAAATAAGTAAATGATCTATCTTTTGCTGTCAGATATGATCGCTTTATGAAGTTTTGAATAAAATAGTTTAGAACAATCAACATTTTCATAATCCTAGATCAATAAGTCTTGAGAAACCCCGGGCGCTGATTGAGATATCATCTTTGAGACGGTCAATGAAGTGGTTTAAAATCACCCATTTTTATTAAACAGTGATATTTAAATATTCATAAATAAGTCAGTTTTAGAGACTAATTTAGTTGATTGGAAAGCAACTGTTTTTATTTTAAGTATTTGTATCTCAAGAATATTTTGTTAAATATTCACACAGAGGATCACAGAGTAGAGGATCTAGATAAACATTCGTCTTTTATTAGAGTTCTAGCCGCCTTTGACGACCAGCCGGTTCGCCAATCTTAATGTTCGTTAAAATTTTAATAATTAAATATTTTATGCAATTCCTACCTTAATAGCATCTTCATCAAAATATTTAAAAACTTCAAATTTTGATAGTCATATAATTCACTCATAATATTATAAAGGCTTTCAGCCATAACGTAATATGTGTTACGTAATCATGTTGCCCCGCCTCTCACTTGTAACGCCCTCTAGTGGTATATATAAAAAACCATCAGTCTTTGTAACATCATCGACGTAGCAGCACGCCGAAAGGCAAAGCTCAAAGGAACTCCCGAAAGCGGAGAAACAATAAAATCTTTAAAAACCAAAAAAGGTCCGTCATCATTATTGAACCTCTCCATTCTGGTCCTAGCGACCCGGAGACGAATTAGCGGAAATATGGAAAAAAATAAAACTCAAAAAGCCAAAGAGTTAAATAGAATCCGTGGAAGGATAAAGGCGAAACTAACAGGTATTAAAAAATTTGTTGAAAGTAGTTCAACGGTTGAAGAAGAAAATAAATTTATATTCAGCTGTCAACAAAAGCTGGCAATTGTCGAAGAAATAAAAAATGAATTGGAAATTTTATTCAAGGATTATTTAGAAATCGACGAAGATGAAACACTTAGCCAGAAGTGCGATCAAGAAATGTTGGATATCGAAGAAGAAAGAAACGAAATAGAGGTAAGTTTGAAATGCTTACTCTCTAATTATAATGTTAAGGAAAATGAAATTCAAAATATAAATGAGCAAAATTCAAATTTGAAAGCCTATATCAATCATATTGAATTAAAAACGAAACTTCCGGAAATTCCTTTACCGCTATTTTACGGAAAAATGGAAGAATTCAGTAACTTCAAAAATCAATTTATGTGTCTAATAAACGATAATACCGAATTAACGAATGATCAAAAGTTATTTTATTTAAAAGCTGCCCTCCGTGGTGAAGCTAAATTTATAGAAACAAGTGACGATACATTTGACTCACTGTTTGCTGCTCTCGAAGAACGCTTTGAAAATAAGCGAGCAGTTGTTGATATTCACATTCGAAATATGCTAAAACTAGAAAAATTAAATTTTGAGTCTGCAAAAGGCTTACGAAATATCACAGACACAATAAATAAAAGTTTGAGAGGTTTAAAAGGTTTGAATTTAGAATGTAATGACTTAACAAATGCTATATTAGTAAATATAATATTAGAAAAACTTGACAAAGAGAGTAGAAAGGCATATGAAATGTCCATACAATCAAAACAAATACCTTCATTGAAGGAGCTCTTGCAATTTTTAGAATCAAGAGCGATGGTACTCGATCAATTAGGGAAATACCCTGCAAGTAACAAATTCCAAAAGGAATTTCAAGGCGCAATAAATAAGCCAAAAAACTTTCTTCTTAATGCGAATAAACTAAGTACTGTAAAGCCATGTATTTTATGTAAATTTGAACATCCTTTACAAAGATGCTCTGAATTTTTAAAATTGAGTGTTTCTAAAAGAATCGAGCTTTTAGAAAAATATAACATTTGTAAGAACTGTTTGAAATTGCATAAGCCACCCTGCAAATCCACATTCCTCTGCCGAAGCTGTCAAAAGTCAGGCCATAATTCTTTGATACATCTGGATACGCGCCTTGCAGAGGTCACGCCTCCAGGAGCGGGGGAGCAACTTAATGTAAACAATGACACTTCTAGCTCGTCTAGGTTGCCACAAAAACTAACCACTGATGCTGAGTCAGCGCTTACTAGTAACTCGAAACTATCCTCAAACATTCTATGCACCGCACAGTTATTTATTGAAGATGCGTTTGGTCAAAAAATAAAAATAAAGGCCTTGTTGGATTCTGGGAGTTCAGTAAACATAATAACTGCAGATTTGGCCAATTCTTTAAATTTGAAGCGGGAAAAGGTTAATGCATCTATCTCTGGTATTAACGGAGGAGAATTCTTCGTTAAAAATAAATTAACCACTACCATTTTTAATGAAGACAATGATTTTTCCAGAACTGCATCATTTTTAATTATGCCTAAAATAACACATTTAACTCCTTCTAAAGAAATTGATATCTCAAAAATTAACTTCCCAAGTGAGATTAAACTTGCGGATAAGACTTTTCACATTCCTAGTAAAATTAATGCATTACTCGGATGTGAGTTGTTCTTTGATTTATTGAAGGCAGAGAAATTTAGATCATATGATAATTCACTCTTGTTACAAAATAGTGTGTTCGGATATTTAGTAACGGGAACAATCAACGGCAGAAATTCTCATTTCTTTTCTGGATTAATTTTTAAAAATGATAATCTGGAGAATTCTGTTAAAAATTTCTTTAACTTAGAATCTTTTCCTGGTGATAATACAGATGATTCAGTCGAATCAAAAACATATGAACAAACTTACTGTGAGGAACATTTTCTTTCCACTCATAAGAGGGATAGTACCGGAAGGTATGTTGTTAAATTACCAATAATTGAAGAAAAACGTTCTACACTAGGTGATTCAAAAGAAATGGCAGAAAGGCGTTTAAATTTACTTTGTAAAAGATTAGATAAAAATAAAACAATGGCAATGCAATACAAGGCTTTTATGGATGAATATTTCCAGTTAAATCATATGGAAAGAATTTTAGATTCTCCTGAAATTGCCAGTAGTGAATATTATATTCCTCATCATGCCGTATTTCGCCCAGAAAGCACATCAACACCCTTGCGTGTCGTATTTGATGCATCTGCAAATTCTAGCAATGGAGTTTCACTTAATTCCATTTTATTGAACGGCGGAACAATTCAACAGGAACTATTTTGTATCATCTTGAGATTCCGAACATATCAGTTTGCATTTAGTGCAGATATAAAGAAAATGTATCGCCAAATTTTGGTCGCAGAAGCTGATAGAGACCTACAAAAAATTCTGTGGAAACCTAATAGATTTTCTCCTGTGGAAACATACAGATTACGGACTGTGACATATGGAACAAAATGTGCTCCATTTTTAGCCACCAGAACACTCAAGGCATTAGCTGAGAATGAAAAAAATGAATTTCCTCAAGCATCTGCAGCACTTCTTACTGATGTTTATGTTGACGACATTTTAACTGGTTCAAATAACTTGCCAGAAACCAAGGCTTTACAACAGCAGTTAATAGAACTTCTAAGTAAAGGAGGCATGCAACTTCACAAATGGGTTTCAAACCATCCTGGATTATTAGGGAATAATCAAAACTTAAATTTTGAATTTCCAGACTTAACAACAGTTAAAACGCTCGGAATGCAGTGGCGTCCCACATCAGACATTTTCACATTTGAAGTGACTGTCAGTTTGAATAACAGCTACTCAAAGCGGGAAGTCCTTTCAGTCATAGCAAGACTGTTTGATCCTTTGGGTCTTATCAGCCCAATTATAACTAGCGCTAAGATGTTTCTTCAGAGACTTTGGCAACAAAAGCTAAATTGGAATGACACAATTCCACAAAATGATTTGAATGACTGGTTAAAATTCTTAAAGGATCTACCGGCAGTGAACCAGTTTAAAATTCAAAGATGTGTTATCATCAAGAATCCCACCACCATAGACCTACATTGCTTCTGTGATGCCTCAAATAAAGCCTACGGTGCAGTCATCTATGTGTGCTCAAAAAATAAATCTGGTGAAGTGAAAACAAGTCTTTTGTGCAGCAAATCGCGAGTGTGTCCAATCAAGGAATCAACAACACCTCGTCTGGAGCTGTCAGCAGCACTACTTTTGACACGACTTGCATCAAAGGTGATTTCGATCTTACCAGTGACATTAAATCACGTCTATATGTGGTCAGATTCCACAATCACCTTAGCTTGGATAAAAACTCCCCCAGAAAAATTGAAACCATTTGTGTCCAATCGTGTTAAAAAAATTAACAGTTTGTGTCCAAATTATGACTGGAGACATATTAAATCTATAGACAATCCAGCAGACTTAATCTCTAGAGGAACGTCAGCAACAAATTTGATAAACAGTCAAATTTGGTTCAATGGACCACAATTTCTACAGTCTGAAATTCCCCATAAAAGGGATACTGTAAATTGTAATACAAATAATGATTTTCTGAAGGAAGTTAAAACTTCTTGTGAATTAATTTTGCTAACTAATATTTCTAGTGATTTCATTTGTGATATTTTAAATTTAAGTAACAACTATACTAAAATTTGTCGAATTGTAAGCTATCTTTTCAGATTTATTAATAATTTGAAGTGTTCTTCTGAACGCAAAAAAGGTAAGATAACAATAAAGGAAATTCAAGCAGCATCCAACTTCATGGTAAGCAAGGTGCAGTCTGAATTTTCAAAGGAAATTAAAGATTTGTCAAAAGGTATTCATATTAAACAAAGTAAGATTAAAAATTTAGCACCATTTCTAGATGAGGATAATATTCTTCGTGTAGGTGGTCGTTTGCAAAAGTCTACATTAACTCAAAATGAAAAGCATCCTAAGCTTCTTCCTGCCCATCATAGACTTACAAAAATAATTATGGAATCTTTTCACAAAAGGTATTTACATGTAGGTCCCCAAACCTTACTCCATCTTGTCAGACAGGAATTTTGGCCAGTTGGAGGAAGAAATTTGGCTAGAAAAATAGTTAATGAATGCATTGTTTGTTTCAAAAATAAACCAGTAGGTTGTAATCAATTATTAGGAAATCTGCCAGCGGAAAGAGTAACTCCTAGCCCACCATTTTTAAATTGTGGTATCGATTTTTGTGGACCATTCTTAATTAAATATAAAGGCCAACGCAAAGGTATTTTTCAAAAGATTTATATTGCAGTCTTCATTTGTTTCACAACTAAAGCCATACATTTGGAATTAGTTACCGATCTTACGTCTAATGCTTTAATTGCAACTTTAAAACGCTTCTTTGCCCGACGCGGTAAATGTGCATGTATATTTTCGGATAACGCAGGAAATTTTGTTGGAACAAATTCAGAATTAAAAAGATTGAAAAAATTAATGAGTAATCCTGATGATACTTTAAATAATTATTTAACTACAGAAAGTATTGATTGGAAATTTATTCCTCCAAGGTCTCCTAATTTTGGAGGCTTGTGGGAATCAGGTGTCAAATCTTTTAAATTTCATTTAAAGAGAGCAGTAGGTTCTATAAAACTCACATTTGAAGAATTTTTAACATTAACTGCAGAAATCGAAGGTATTCTAAATAGTAGACCTATTGTACCTTTATCTACGGATCCTAATGATTATACAGCTTTGACTCCGGGACATTTCTTAATTGGCCGTCCAATAACTTCAATTACTGAACCACAATTAATTGAAAAATCAGATAATTATTTGTCAAAATGGCAAAAATTAACTAAATTAGTACAACAAGTTTGGAAAAATTGGAAACGTGATTATTTGAATAATTTACATCTTAGAAACAAATGGCAGTTTGCTAAGAATAATGTAAATCTTAATGATATGGTTGTAATCAAAGATCCAGATTTACCTGCATATAAATGGAGACGGTAGAATTCAAGAATTAATAAAAGGTTCAGATGGTTTAGTCAGAGTTGTTGTAATAAGAGTTTTGAATGGGTTTATTAAAAGAGGTATTAGTCAAATATGTTTACTCCCAAACAATTAATTGGATTTACATATTTATATGATTGTAAGATAATATATAGAGACTTTAACTCCTTTGTATATATAAGAATTATTTCAGTATTATTTTGTGTAAATTTGTATATAAGAATTATTTCAGTATTTTTTTCTATTTTATTTTATATTTAATCATTTTTGTAATAATTCTGTCGAATTTATTGTGATGTGTGAAATTCATATAGTGTCTGAATGTTGAAATTGTGCAATTTCAAGGCGGGAGTATGTTACGTAATCATGTTGCCCCGCCTCTCACTTGTAACGCCCTCTAGTGGTATATATAAAAAACCATCAGTCTTTGTAACATCATCGACGTAGCAGCACGCCGAAAGGCAAAGCTCAAAGGAACTCCCGAAAGCGGAGAAACAATAAAATCTTTAAAAACCAAAAAAGGTCCGTCATCATTATTGAACCTCTCCAATATGTATCTCTCTCATTTTCTGTTAGCTCCCGTAGAATTTATGCCTTAAATTAAAGTGGAAAGGATTAATCTGCAATCAATATAATAATATTTTTTACTGAAACAAAGCATTTTTTATAATATGATTACTGAAAACAGAGTCACGAAGCGTTTAAACTTTATGGGTACTAAAGAATATCTTTCTTAATTTATGCAATATCTTATGAATTTGTCAACAAAATTTTCTCAGATTCATCATGAGCAGATAGATTAATTAACAATGTTTAATCTTAAATGCATCAAACACTAAGAAAATAAACAGAATTGTTTGAAATAATCGGCCGAAAAATTTTAAACCTAGCCTCATTAGCGTGGGAAAAAAACTGAAGGCTAGCTCATTTGGCGGTGGGGAAAATGAAAAGATTTTTTTAGCGGGAAAGTTAGTTTTTAATTAATAATTGAAATTCTAATTAAAATTTCAAAAAAAGGACCCCAGGTGCACATTTCCGACCTCCGAGGTATACATGTACCAAATTTGGTAGCTGTAGGTCAAGCGGTTTGGCCTGTAGAGAGCCAACACACACACATTGAACTTTATATAAGTATAGAAGATAGATGACGCAAAAAGTTATATTACTCTTATATCGTTTAGTGAGTGATATTTAATTATTTATATTTAGAGTAAAAGCATTATTTGTTTAATTCATTAATGTGCAATTTATTTTGAAGGTCGCATCGGTTTATTTTTGGAACACATGTCTTAATGTAAATCAGACGTCTTAATGAGAATACAGAGTTAAAACCAGACGTGCAATTACGTAATTGTCGAAATGAATTGCAATGTAAAATTTTTTTTATTAATAGGTCCTTTTATTTTAACATAATACTTCATTTTGAAGGGAGAAGACGTCACTTTCCACTGTTGAAAAATAAAATTGCTATTAAGGCAATTTTTGAAACAGAAATTCCATCCTAACAAGGAATTCTTTGAAAATTCAGTGTCCATCAAACTTGAGGAATTTTTTGATAATGCAGCGTCCATTAAATTAAAGGAATTCTTTGAAAAAATCAGAGTCCATCAAGCTTAAGGAATTCTTTGAAAAAGTCAGTGTCCGTCCTAACTTAAGGAATTCTTTGAAAAATAAGTGTCCATCCTAACAAGGAATTCTTTGAAAAATCAGTAAAAATAAGAGTTCCATCATAAATTTTAAGAATTCATTTAAAAGAATTCGCAAAAATATTGAAGATTTCAAATCGTTTTGAAGAGAAATAGAATTGCATTGTTAAAGTTTTAAATTTTGAAAAATCTTAATATATTATTTTTAGAAACAATCATCAATCATTTTGCTAACTAAAGAGGTACGAAAAGAAGGCATTGTAAATAAATATTTTTTTAAATGTATCTCGGTAATATGCTTTAAAAAAAGTATTACTATAAAATTATATTAAATATATATTTTTAAATAAAAATGAAATTCCATTATTCCAAAAAAATGTAATAATTTAGATTTGATTATTCGGCTTATAATTAATTCATTAGTTTAATGTGTAGATGTAGCTTAATTTTACTGTATATTCACTCTTCGAATTATTCTTTGAAAATGAATCATTAAAATTTTAATGTTGCAAAAATAAAAAAAAACTGTTAACTGATAATAAAGTAAACAAATTCAAAAAAATTGCATCCAAATCTAAAAATTATAAAAAATACTTTATTAAACAATTGAATGAAAAGAAGTAAAAAAAAATTGTCATATACAAAACATTAAGTTCTTGATGGTGAGTGCCACAGCAACAAAACGCAAACATAAAGTTCACAACGCAAAATAAGCGGAACAGTTTAAACTTTGGGCAAACCAGCTACAACAGAACTTTCGATTCCACATTCATCGGATCCACGAAGGATTTTGAAGTAACCTGGAAAGGAAATATAACCAACAATTAATAAAAGTTGAAGATTTGTTTTAAGAATTTTGTTAATTTGTACATGAAAATCAAATGCGTCGAGTACTGAAATTTATTTTCATGTGTCGAATATAGAGGATTTTCTTTAAAATATATTTTCAATCTCATAAACTTAATTTGTCCTTTCATTTAATGTTAGATTAATTTCTAAGAAGGCTCTTCCAAAAACTTTAAAATGAATTTAACGAAGAAAGTAAATGTCTTCAAACCTTGTCCCTTTTCAGATAGATTTCAAAAAATTTAGTGAATAAATTTTCATTTGTAATAAAATATAATCTTATTTAAAATATGACTGCATTGTCGAATAAATGAATATTTTGAATTTAAATTATTCTAAAATTTCAATACAGCAGAGTTTAAATCACTTAGTCGCTATTTTTAAAATTATTTTTCTAAAAGAAAAGAAAAATATGAGTAAAATTTTTATTTAAACGCATTTGTAACAATCGATAAAACGACTGAAAAATTCGTAAAAGATGACAGAATTCAATTGTAGAGCCGTGTTTTCAAATATGTTATACAAGCATAAATATTTTAAAGGATGTGTTGTGGGTGTGTTTTTTTCAGCTGAATCACCTTATTAAGAAGCGATTTAACAATGTGCTGAAATTAGGCCTAATTGCCTAATTATTAAAGAGATATAAAAGAAATGGACTGAATTTAATTTTAAAAGTTTTCAACAGCTTAAAATGTCTACTTCTTTTTATATATTCAATATCATGTTTTGAAATTTTGATTCTATTTTGTTAATTTAAATACTTTCTAATTTTTTCCGCTTTAATGCATTTTCAGAGACATGATGTGTTATTCAAACAGATGGATTTGTAATTAAATTACAGAAAAAAGTAATTATCTATATAAAAGATATTTTTACGTCATTAGTTAAAAATTCATGTTCTATTATTTTCGTTGTTGTTTTTTTAGATTTTAATTCGCTCTAATTACGAGATAGAATTTAAGTTATTAAAATTACAGAAAGGTACACTAGAATCAATTTTAAAAATTTATATTGATGCAATTGAATTTAAAAAACAGATCTTTACCAAGAAATTCTAAAAAAAAAAAATTATTTCTGCTTCAACAATTTTTGTATTTTATCTTACATATCGTTTTTTCAAATTTTTAAGGAAATTGTTGTCAAAAAGAAATTCTGGCTTCATCATACCTTTATCACCCCAGTCAGTGTTCCATGAGTTAGCCACAAGCCAGTAGGGTGTTCCATTTTCAACTCCCCATCCAAGGATACGAATGGCATGACCTCCCATTTCTTCACCGGTCACGTGGCGGTAAACACCTGCGAAAGAAATCATAATGAATTGTAAAAAATCGAACGATATTTCAACGTGCAAATGACTTTCTTTAAACTACGTTTACGAGAAAGTAAAAAAAGAAAAGAAGAGAGAATTAAATTTACACTCACCGGATTTGTATGTAACGAAGTCTGCGTAGACTGTGAAAGCAGCTTCAACAGGGCCGTTCTTGTAGATTTCGGTCTTAATTTGGTCTTCCTGTTCATCAATGGAATAAGATTTCTTGCCTTGATAGAAAACACAGAAATAAATTAGTACCATGATAAATATATTTATATATACATCAAGAAAACGATTCATTTGGGTATGTGTATTCTATCTTAAGAATATGAAAATACTTCATTTTTATAACATATCCAAGATAGATATAATAAATATTGGAAAATCTTTCAGCTTACTGTATTAAATTGTTATAGCGTCAATTAACATCATTGCTATTTTTAAGGGATATTAATGGGTATATCCATCAATCTGGATGGTGTTTCATATAATATATTAAGATGCCATTCCTATTTTCTTCAGAGAGATGTTCATCGATTCCAAAATTAAATTAACGAGACATATTTGATATCCATTAAATAAGCAAAAGTTGATGCTCTTAAACATAACAGCAATTCCAACAATAATCTTTGTCCAAATAAAAAGGGATATTTGAAATAATTTTGAAACAGTTTATTTTTTTCAATTCCATTTTAAAAAACATCAATAAATCTACATCCGATAAAGAAACATAAGAAAAACTTTTCTTGGGTGTTTCGTTATTTAAACCATTTTTGTTTCGAACAAAAAGGTTTGATGAGAAAAATTTCGTTAATTTTAATTAATTACAGATTTTCAAAAGCTTTTTTTTTATTGTTATGTATCTATTTAAGCATTCAAAAATTCTTAATACTTAAAAGTTAATCACGGACTTTAGTTTAATTAATTACTGATTAATATTTACCATAAACAAACCATTGCCATTTGATTAAATCATATGAATAAATACATTCGAAAAACGCAATAAACTAAGAATATATATATATAGTTCTGTCACCGCAGTTATAGATATATTTCAGAATTTGACCCTATCGGCTAACGGAAATGCATACAATATGAATACTAGTTATACCCATAATACAGACACAGGACGCGCCATTATGAATTGGTATAAGAGGAAGTCGAAAGAAAAATCCCCCCTGCTGATTTCATAAATTATGTTTTTACACGTTTACAATCAATGTAAGTAAATAAAAACATAAAACGATGTTGCAATGTGACATTCATTGTGCCCAAGATCATATGTTCATCTTTCCGAATTTTGTTTTGATTAACATTATGACCATCAGATTTAGATATAAACATTATCAGTAAAAGGTTATTTAAGTGGGAATAAAAAGACATAAATAGTTAACACTCGGCCAACACTAGTCTTTGTGAGGCCGGGATAGCCTGGTTGGTAGGAAGCTGGATTCGCGTCCTTTGGGTTTCGAGTTCAAATTCCGCCGGCCGACGGCTCTCCGTGTGTGTGGTGGCTGACGCACGTATAAATCTGTTGTGGTCACAAAGTCCTCCATGCCAAGAGTAATGCCACTCGGGGTACTAGATCAGGGGTGGTCGTTCTCTAATTCAGGTCTAAATTACGATCTGCGGATGAGTGAATGAAATGCATGAATAAAGTCCGCCCGTAAAAAGGGTTGTGACGTGTGTGTAGCTAAGTCGTACTCTTGGCTCTAGATGGCGCTACTGAAAAAACAAGAGGTGCCTCCTTGGCCTAAAATCACTGACTTCTAAAGGCAGTGGGCTTCTCTATGACAAGTGTCATTAGAAGCAACAACACCAGTCTATCTAGTAAGACCACGCAGGGGTAGGGAGTGTACAGTAACAAATACTTGTTCCGGCGAGGCACACACTTGTAATTATTCGCTCTCACAGCGCATGCGCAATCTTTTTTCTGCACATGTGTGATCCTATTTAAATGCATAACTGATTCAAGATGTGTTCACACGATCCAAACTATTGCACGCAACAGCTATCTTTCAGCAGTGGTCCAAATAAGCAGTGTCCTAATGTGAGCAATTGGAACAATGTAGTCGGGACAATTATTTGCCATTGTCCCATCAGAGTCAACTGGTCTTCCTGAGATAGGCGTGGTTTTTTATTCTGCCGCAGTAATTCGCCCAGTGTGAACATTGCTTTAATGTAAACCGAACATATCTCAAATTAGAGGCAAACCTACATCATTAATTTACCTAAAGAATTCGACTTACCATAGTGTTTGTCTGCACGGTAGCTGACGTTGTAGCCTTTCTCGCACATGTGGACGCACTGTGGTGTGTCGACAATGTCACCGCATGGTGGGAGTTTTCCTTTGGTGTGATGTTCACAGGAGGCGATGGTGTAGGGCTGGCAACCTACATGAGAGTTGTATAGACCTCCAGTGACTAGACCTTTGTCGACCCAATATTCCCAGGCAGATCCGGGGAAACCACCGTTGCATCTGAAGAAAGAAAAAATCAATATTGTCAGTAGTTTAATAACGTATATGAGAATAGAATGAAAATTTTAAATCGACAAGGAATTTTTGACTTTTTACTGTCCCTTATACAAAGGAAATATTGTAATCGGTATTAAGATTCGAGATTTTGCTGAATTTCAGTGCTTGGGCTTTCAAATTCTTCCGAAAAAAATTTTTTTGATATACATCTGCTTGCATGTGTTCTTAAAAAATATTTTTGATATTCGCAAAAATCTGACAAATACTTTTGTTTCTGATACATCATGGTCCAATACTGAACATTTAAGAATATAAACATATTTTTAAAAAAAAACAGACTGACAGACGTTCAATTTGACTCAAAATCTGATAGGTGACTACACTGTAGATGCTAAATCTATGTACCGAATTTTATGCCTCAAGCTCTCTTCGTTTCCTGGTTATCGTGTTAACATATTCGAACAGCCGGACAGACAGACTTCCTCTGAATAAATCTTGTTCAATATTTGATAGAAATCTACAAATATTGAACCAGCACGTGTCAAATTTCAACTATCTAGTTCAAAGGGTTTTTGAGTTATCCCTGCCATAGACAGACAGACGGACATTTTCCAAAAATGTGTTTTTAGAATTCAGAGAGGACTAAAACGGGGAGATTTCGTAAAAATCTCGAGTTGAAATTTTTTGACGATTACAGTACTTTCTCTATACTTCGTTTATGAGAAAGTTAAAAGAGAGGAAACATGCATAAATATTTTAGTAAACAGATACATACCCCATTCCACAACTGTCACAGCAAGACAACAGATCTTCAGCAGAGATTTCAACATCCACCTTTCCATTGCTGTGAATGCAGTGTCTGTCGGACATAGCTTCGGCAGCTCCAAAGGCCTGCAAGAAAAAAAAATTATATACACATTTTTTCCGATATGCTTATGTTAAAAAGTTGGGACACTGTCTATAAATTGCGTCATCTGACATTTACGATATAAAAAATATTTAAAACACTCTACAGGACTAAACATTAGACTTAGTTGCCAATTTCGACATGTAAAATCTTGAATAGTAGGCGATTACTAAGAAATGATTTTTTCAAAATTTTAATTAAAAATAAACGAAAAATTATTTTTTATTGATATAATTTTTATTATCATATAATTCTTTTCTTCAATTTTAATAAATTTTTCATGATATTTGTTAAAATCATGTTTTATTGCTACAAAACTGCATTTATACACACTCGTGTTTCGACTATATTAAATATATTTGTGGGTAAGTACGTTATCATTGCTACATACAGAGTAAATATTTAAAAATAATATTAATATCGAAAGAATCAATCCCAAAACATTACCATTTAATGATGTTTCGAACTAGACATTCGAATCTCTTTAAATTTTCTTTTAAATCGGTTTGCATAGATCCTTATTTTTATTAATTAATGTTTTATATAGTAGAAGTTGTGTTTGTTTATATAACTGATATATAAACAAGAATACTTTTAATATATCAGACTAGCGAGTTTACGATTAATAATATTTTTTTCCATTCTTTTTCTCTATTTGCTTGCATTCATATTTCATATCATGCTTTTTTTTATAAAACATGAATAACTAAAACAACTCGGCTTATTTTTCCTACTCACAAAATTTTCCATATACAACAATGGTTAAATGCCTAACTAAGTAAAATGCGAGTTTTCATTACAATTAATGAAAATTACCATTCATTACAATTAGGAAAAATTATATTGAGTTTTATTTTAATTACTTGATTCAACAAGCCAAAAGAGTACAACCTTTACCAGAACACTTTTCCTATATAAACTATTAAAATAAATCTATTCCATGGAAAACACAATAAAACTGCGATATAGTTATAAATAGTTTGTTAATATAAATTTCCCATGTTCTGCAATGTATTATAACCCTCTAATATAAGCAATTTTTAATGAGAAACTGTCCCATTTAAACATAATTTCATTTTAAAGATTTTTTGCGAGATAAGAATCTATAGAAAACGAAGTTGTTTAATTTCACATGAGGATTTCATTTCATTTCAGGATTCCTACGCTCTCTCAGTGAGATTATTATTGAATATGGAAACCAGGCATAGATAATATTTTTTTGACTATCGCTAATATTGAATTGTGGAAAAAGAATCCATATTTAAGATGGAAATTGTTTAATTTCACAATGGTCTTTCTAAAACATTAAAATATTTGGAAACACTCATGAATATACACACATCGTGTTAAATTGAGGAATTCCATGCTCTTTCAAATATATTTGTTATGGACTATTCAATTCTATTAAAACAGAATAATAATTTTTAATTATCACTAATGTTATCGAATTTCAGACTAAACACTAGATCAAGCAATCAGTTGTAGATCAATTTTGACACAATAACTGAATATCAAGAAATGTAAAATTACCCAGCAAGATCCACAGGAACCCTGGTCTCTGATCTCGCTGATTGTGTGGCAGTGTGGCCATTGTTCTCGAGCATCGAAAGAGTCAGGAAGATCACCAGGAACAGCATGCCTGATGGATGGCAACCTGTACTTGTGATTGTCCTTGTGGACACCAAGAAGGCCTTTGATGTGCTTCAAGGTTACTCCTTCATGGAAGTTCCTTCCGGCCTAAAAGAAACAGGAATATATATATATATATATTAATCTTGATTAAGGAAAAGCATTAGAGAAAATTTAATATAAATTTTCGAAAGAGATTTTGTTCGAAATTTATAAAGCTGAATAGGCTACTAGTATATTGACAAAAAAATCAAAATATCCAAAATAAAATTATTTTATCTAATTATTGACATTGAAATAGTAATAAGCAATTTCAAATATTTTATATCCACTGAAATGTTTTTTAAAAAAACTTTCAATATGAATATTATTCGGGTCATTAGAATTTAAAAAATTATAAAAACTTCAAATAAGACCAAAAATATTATAATTTTATCATGGAATTCGCAAAGTGATCTTTGACGTATAATAAATTAGATTATTGCTTTAGATTACTGATATTTTTTTGTTAAAAACATACAACACATGAGCATAATTACACAAAAATGTAGAATTTGACAGCAACATTTTGATATGTAATTGTATTCACATTACAAAAAAAAATATTTCATTGTTACATAGTGCCAAAATTAAGTAGTTCATTATTAATAATATGTTGTACAACAAATTACAGTTAATCCGATATTTATATCTAGCTAAATTAATTCAGATACAATTTTCAACAGTCAATCCAATATTCACAAAATGGTAGTTGCTCTCTATTCTACTTATTTTCATAACTATGTTCGCATACAAAACGAAGTTTGAAACGATGTTTTTTTAATCATGTCCGTAATGAACTAAACTGTAAATCCAAATATTGATTAAATACTTTTTTTAAGCTTTTTAATTTAAATATGGCAATTTTTTCCATAGCAAATCTGATAAAAACTGAAAAAATTTAATTTATGCATGAAATGTTATTTAATTTTTTTCTTTACATAATCGTTTGGCCTCAAACAATTCCATTTGTTTTTATGAATCTTTAAAACTCTAATTTTCAATGTTCTGTTAATTATTCACTAATTAGGCATGGTATATAAATGACACAGAAATTTATAAAATATCTGTAATAAAAATCCTACGTCGATAAGTGTCTATCAATAAAGTG
>JAPMOR010020576.1:0-44160 GCA_026543865.1 Argiope aurantia
TTATAGACTCAATGCAAACCTGCTCCAACAAAGAAGAGAGTGGAAACTTCCCCCTCTCTATGAGACTAAGAAACAACTCGATTTCGTCACAATCATCGGTTGGGTCCCAGTTTGTTCTACCACAAACGTATGAACGTATGTTGACCAAGGAACTACTTCATAAACTGAGAGAAGTAGTCAATAGTGAGCAAAAACGCAAAAAGGGGAACAAAGTCCAGAAATACTTAACAACTTCTCTACTACAGGCAGCCAACAGCATTCTGGATGTATTGGATTTTAGAATATCAAACAAAAAACCAGAAGTGGAAGCATCTGCTCAAACTGATGATGTTGAACAGTTCACAGAAATTCAATCGTACCAGCCAGTAAACAAACACCAAAAAGGTCCATCATATGCAGAAATTGCAAGGAAAAGACCTAAAAGCACGGCCACAATTCTTATATACCCAAAAGAAGAAAAGCCGAATACAAGCGTACAGGACCTCCTGAAAAAGGAACTCCAACAGTCAGAAACTACTGTCAAAATTAAATCAGTTAGACGAATCCAGAAAGGAGGACTGGCTATCACATGCAAGAGGGAAGAAGACCTGCAGAAGTTTACAGAAACCCTAAAAGAAAAAGAAGTTATTGCTAAAAATACAACAACTAAAAGACCTGGAATGAGGCATCCTAGCATTATAATATATAATTTACCAAACAACGCATTTTTCGTAGTTTTGTTCTGTTGTATGACGATTCATACGGAAAATCCTGACCATCTAAAATTTCGCTTTAAAATGAGAGGCAGAACAGAAGACACCTCCCACCTCATCCTCGAAGCTCCTAGTGAGGCATTTCATCGTCTAAAAAACTTGAGAAGGATTGCTATTAATTGGGAAATGTTTCATCTGAGGGAATTTCATCATGTCAAGCGGTGCTCAACATGCCAGTCTTTCACCCATACAGCCAACTCGGGCCAATGCAAAAATGATATTCCATTTTGCGGTCGCTGCAGCGGACGACACCACACCTGGAAGTGCATGTCTAATGAGCACTTCTGTATAAACTGCTCAGAGTCGAACAGACTCAATGGAACTAACCTGCACATCTACCATATGGCCATAGATCCACGATGCCCCTGCTACCAAAAAGCGCTAGCAGCATTTAAACGGACCAGAGATTATTAATGACAACTAATATCACTCTGAATTCGTCCTTCTCTAGCAATAAAAATTTAAATATTCTCCAAATTAACCTCGGCAGAACTAAAGCAGCAACTACCCACCTCCACCCTGCTGTGGTAAAATTGAAAGCGGACATTCTCTTGGTACAAGAGCCATATGTGTACAACAACAAAATACAAGGTTTGCCGATGTCTTGGAATATCTTCACATCCACATCAAATAAAGCTGCAATTTTTATTCCCCAAACCATCTATAAAGCAATTACAGTAGCTAAATTGGAAAATACCATAGCAGTCAAACTCCACACTGACAACAAAACTATAACACTCATTTCGGCTTATTCATCTCCAATAGCGGATATCAATGAAACTTTACAAGAGATCCAGGATATTATGAGAATGCTGCCAAATGAAAACTTCCTTGTAGGAGCCGATCTGAATGGTCACAATCCTCTTTGGGGATATCATCGCACCAACACCAGGGGTGTTGCAATAATGGATTTCCTATTGGCAAATAACCTTTTTATCAACAATTCGTCAGATGCCCCACCTACCTTCACAAGAAATACAGATGTGGGTTGGCCCGATTTGACATTCTGTTCACAGGAAATGATCACAAAGGTAGCCTCTTGGGAAGTTCTCGAAGAACCATCGTTTAGTGATCACCAATTTATTCAGATAACAGTAAGAACAATAATTACTAGCCACATCTTCAATAGGTTTAAAACCCTCCATGGAAACCATAACAAATTCCAGAAACAGCTTCAGTATCATGTCGAAGAACTAATTAACATAATCAAGAACTGCAATACCCAACAAGAATTAAATGAATTTACCTCCCTTCTTCAAGCAACAATAATTCAAGCCTGCAATAAAACATATAAAATAAAGAAACAGCCATTGACTGAAAACCCAACTTGGTGGACAGATAAATTAGAAATAGAAAAGAAAAGAATTAAGGCTTTGAGGCGAAGGGCCCAAAGATCAAGTTCGGAGGAAAGATCAAAAAAATATTTGCAGTGGAAGACAGAAGCCAAAAAATATATGAAGAAAGTCAAGAGAGCCAAAAGCGTTGGTTGGAAAGATCTTTGCACTGAAGCTGCAAATCCATATGGGAAACATTTTAAAGCTGCCTTTAGGAAAACAATTCATCCATCTCAACTAACAGTCTTGCACAATATCAATCCAGAAGGAGGACACCAGAAAATAGCTCAGGATATATTAGAACAAATTTTTCCATTCCCAAATTCAACTCCATCTTTAACACATGAAATCACCACCACTCCTAATGATTGCCCTTTCACTGAAAAAGAAATAGCACAGGTCATTGATAATCTCCCTCACGGAAAAGCACCAGGATATGACGGAATTGATAATCTCATTCTAAAAGCAATAAACAAAAATTTCCCGACCCTCTTCAAAGAATATTTTAATAAATGTCTTTCACTAGAAAAATTTCCGGATCCATTTAAAATAAGCAATATCATCCTATTTCAAAAAACTGAAAGAGACCCTAAACTAGCCACGTCGTACAGACCAATAGCTCTCTTGCCCACTATAGGAAAAGTTCTAGAAAAATTACTCACACAGCGTCTTATTTATTTTCTAGAAACAAATAAACTAATCAACAATAACCAGTTTGGATTCCGTGAAGGAAAATCTATAGATGCTGCTCTTAAAAAGCTTGTAGAAAAAATTTATGATGGAAAAAGGGAAAAAGACAATATTCTGGTTCTTTCAGTGGACATCAAAGGGGCATTTGATAATATCCAACACCATTCAATAGTTAAATATCTAGATAAACTCCAATGTCCCCAAAATTTAAGAAACATCTTTGAAAACTTGCTACATGCCAGAAAAATAATCCTCAACACACAAGAAGGCTGGGCCATAAGAGAACAGAAGCAAGGCTGCCCCCAAGGATCGTGTAGTGGTCCAGCTCTGTGGAACTTGGTGGCGAACGATCTGCTTAGTAAAACCTGGCCTGCCCATACAACTATCCAAGCATTCGCCGATGATTTTGTTTTGGTAATTAAAGCCAAAACAAAAGAAAATCTAAGACAAAATACCCAAGAATCAATAGCACAATTCGTATCCTGGGCTGACATAAACAATCTAGAAGTGTCCACGGAGAAATCAAACTTTATTCTGTTTAGTAAATGGGTAGCAGGACCCAGAATCTATTGGCAGGGAGAAAGAATAAAGCAGACACACGCCATTAAATACCTAGGTGTTCATATTGATGATAAATTGAATTGGAATACCCATCTCAAGCATTTAGCATTGAAAGCGCAACAACAACAATTCAATTTTCTCAAAATAGCTGGCAAATCCTGGGGAATAACACTTCGACACAGAAAATTTTTGTATAAGACAGTTATTGAAAGGATGCTTGCACACGGAGCAGGAGTTTGGTGCCTCCACCCAACGGTTAGATTAGCAAGAAAGCTCTCTTCCATCCAAAGAGGCTTCCTGTTAGCAATTACAGGAGCATACAAGACCACGCCTACTGCAGCACTTCAGGTTATCATCGGCTTGCCACCACTTCATCTGCAGCTTCAGATGATGGCAAGAATAACTGAACTGTACAGACTTCGTGGAATCCTGCATGATATGCCACATATCAACCCATACGAGTATGAACACAGAGCTACGGGCTGGACGTCACATCCTTCCAAACATCTCCAACCACATCAAATTTCTTTGGAAGACGGAGGGTCTCAGAATTTAGCACTCGGGATCTATACCGATGGATCAAAATCCTCAGCAGGAGTTGGGGCTGCATTTTGTGTCGTGCAGGATGCAGTGACTATACACCAATGGTCAACCAGCCTATTGAAAGAAAATACGGTCTTCCAAGCGGAATTACTAGCACTCAATAGAGCAGTCAAATACGCAACCTCTCTTCCTACATCAGATCCAGTTACTATTTACGTCGACAATAAAGCAAGTATACAAGCCTCAAGTTCTCCAAAATCTAATAGCCAATTAGCAAGAGATACATTTTCACTTCTTCTTGCAAATCCTCACATTAAAATATCATGGATCAAGGCACATGTAGGCTATGAAGGGAATGAAGCGGCGGACAAACTAGCCAAAACAGCGGCTAATGCTAATCAAGATCAGAATATAATGAAGCTCCCAAGATGTCATCTGAAGAAAATCCTCCAAACCGATATGATGACAAAATGGCAAAAGGAATGGGAAGAAGGCGAAACAGGCCGCTCCACATTCAAAATAATATCGAAAGTTTCTCTCTACGCGGCCAACTGGAACAGAGCGGATGTCCTTTTCTTCACTGGACATGGCCCATTCCCGACATACCTACACAGATTCCATCTGGCCAACTCTCCTTACTGCAGCTGTGGGGAAATAGGATCCCCAATTCACTATGCCACCGAATGCCTACTGACTGTCTCATGGCATATGAGAAAGCCAGAAACAAATCTGGAGGAAGAATGGTACAGGAGAGTTGCATCGAATACCCTATCACGCGGAAAGATCCACTCCATAGTAAACCATATTCATAAATACCAAGACCTTTTCAAGACTACACAATAGCTGAGACCAGAATGCCTCTTGTCAAAATCAGCCGAAATTATAACTTCAAAAGTCCCTCAAAAGTGCAGTTCTCACGAAGGAAACCAAAACCACAAGACTCAGACGGACGTTACAGATTTCTGACTCTTCAGTGATTATTTATATGCTTATACATGTCATACAGATGTTCTCAATGTAACTTATCAATTTTTTTTCAGTAGGTAATTTCGTTTCCCTGTAAGTTCAACCCATAGTGACCATTTGTTTCAGTATTCTTGTCTCCTCCATCCAGTTATTACTTCACCAAAAATTTACAGTCGCGTAGGATTTGACACCGATGGGATTCTCTGGAGAACCCCGGATGGTCTGTCGTCCCTTTCTTTATACCAACAATTTTTTTCTTTTTTTTTTTTCCTTCCTTCCATCTTGTGCTTATCCAACTGGTTAGATAACTTAGTGTTATAGGCACCGGGGGCACAGGATGGCGTTATGTTATGTAAAGGTAGAAACATTTTGTTGCCCACTGAAGGGAGCTTTGTTTTTTTTACCCATGCACAAAAGGTCATGAGATTCGGGTCCCGACGGCACCGCCCACCACCGAGCCCTACAAGGGATGGCAGTTACCGGCTCTGAGAACTCCAGCCTCGGCACTTACCATGGTGCTAGTCAAGACCTATACGCTCAGAGCCACCTCCAGGAACGTTGACCACCCTTAATGCCAAGCCCCAGAGAATGGCTCTTTCGCTTTATCCCTAGCAAACTAACCAAATTGTTAGGTTACCAGCCGAATTGATGCACTGGGGACCACAGTGTACCACCCGTCTAATGGGTTGCCACGCACGGCCAACACGTGGGGTTTTTGGCTGTCCACGAGAAGCAAGAAGCAAACAGAGCGGCGACCGCTTCTCATGGAGAGCTCCCTCGCTTGCCGTCGAGGGATGGAATTATCAAGCAACAAGCAGAAGGCGTAGAGGAGAGTAAGCATGAAGGGAGTAAAGATCCCTGGGTACCTCGGGATTGGGACACCCGTACTCACCTATAGTAGGTGAGCCCCTGAGGGGCCCTGTTTTGTAATATTTGCCAGTTAGATCAAAATTTGGATGGCCACTGGATGCATCTGGTTGTGAAAATGAGCAAGGGCCTCCAAAGCACTCATACTGTCGGTGTGTATGATAAAATTACGCTGAGCAGAAGGCGGAATTTCCTATAGAGCGCAAAAAATTGCCACCAACTCAGCAGTAAAAACAGATTAACTGTTGTTTAGACGATAGCTGAGTGTGTCTGATGGAGTCCCTAGAGCGCAACCAACATGCTCGTTTGATTTTGAGCCATCTGTATATACTGGGATAAAAGAAGAATACTGATACCGGTGCTGATGAAAAATCTGTTGGAAAATAACAGGACTAGTCAAAAATTTATCAAATCCCAAGAATGGGTTCAGAAAAGAAAAATGGGGAATATACCAAGGGGGAAAGGAATAAAAATCAAGAGATATAATGGTAACATTATAAAGATTCGAGTCATTCAGGGAAATTTTAATTCTCTCTAAAAAAGGAAGAATATTTGAGGGTCGGGAATTATTAATTCTTCTTAAAGTAACAGGTATAACCGTGCTGCATATGGGATGATTTGAGACGGGCTTAGTACGAAAATAATATAAAGTAGACAATTTTTTACATCGCAAATAAAGTGACAATTGGTGGCAAATAAAATATAAACTCTCAACTGGAGAAGTGCGAAAAGCTCCCGAGCAGATCCTGAGAGCAGAATGGTGTACAGTATCAAGACGCCGCCAAACAGAAAGGCGTACAGAACCATATACCATACAGCCATAGTCTATGCGCGAAAGAATGACGGCTTGGTAGACACGGAGAAGCGAGGTTCGATCGGCACCCCAAGATGTTTTAGAGAGTACTTTCAAGATATTCAACTTTTTCTCACACCTCTTCCTCAGTTGTAAGATATGAGGAAGGAAAGTAAGTTTACTATCGAAAACTACACCCAAAAAGCGTATTTCTGCCGCAACTGGAATTGCCGTATTTCGTATTAAGATAACAGGATCTGAATGGATATTTCTCTTCCTACAGAAATGAATGCATCGACCTTTCTCGGGTGAGATAGTGTGGCCATTGTTATTATACCAATTTACAACACTATCAACTGCATTTTGCAATTGTCGCCCAATCAAATTCATGTTGCTACCTTGACATGAGATCTGCAGATCATCAACATAAAGTGTTCCATGAACAGATGAAGGTAAGACAGATAAAACGTTGCTGAGATGAACGATAAAAAGTGTTACACTAAGGACACTACCCTGAGGAACACCCTCATTTCGTATAAAATGATTTCAAAAAAAATACCGAATCGAATACGAAACGTACGAAGTGATAAAAAGTTTTGTATAAATACAGGCATGTTTCTTCTAAAACCAAATGCAAAAAGTGTGGATAATATACCATAGCGCCAAGCACGGTCGAAGGCTTTCTCAATGTCAAAGAATATGGAGACCAAGTGACTCTTCCTAACAAAGGCATTGCGTATTTTTGTTTCAAGTAAAATGAGGTTATCAAAGGTCGATCTGCCTCTGCGGAAACGGCTTTGCATAGGGGAGATGTAAAGAGAATTAGGTGTTGCATAGTAAAAAATAATTATTAAGCTCAAAAAGTATTAAATGCAAATAAAAAATCCAACTGCCTTTAAAAAATTAAAAACATTTGGGTGGTGTTTCTCACCCACCAAGTCAATCATGTTTACAGAAGATGAATGGAAGAAGTTCTGGCGATGAGAATTAAATGATGGACATTCGACCAAAATATGCTTCACATTAAAATCAGTGTTACATGCTGGACAAATAGGTGCTCTCTCAACGAAAAGGAGATGACGGTGTGTAAAGCGAGAATGCCCTATACGAAGGCGAGTCAACTTGAAATCGACCTCTCGAATAGGGAGGACCGGTCAATAGCCAATTTTTGGTTTCATGGAGTTCAATTTGCTGTGGATTTGCAGATCCCATACCTCCTGCCAAATGGAATAAATGTAGTTGACAACGGACTTTCTCACATCGCAGTAAGGAAGCTATGTTTTGGGGAATCGGTCCTTTTTAGTGATTAATCAAAATTTAATATCCGTGGGTCAGATGGTCCAGTTTTGATATGGAGGGAATCAAAATAGCATATATTACTTAAGAATTTATGTGGAACTGTGAAGCACGGTGATGGTTGGAATATGGTATGGGGGCGTATAAGTGCTTCTGGTGTCGGATATTTATGTTTTATAAATGGAAATATGGATAGGCACATACATCTTGACATTCTAAAACAAAACGTTTTAACCAATGCAGATAAACTGTGGCTTGGAATGGACTTTGCATTTCAACAGGACAACGATTCTAAGCACACCTCCAATATTTGTCAAGAGTAATGTCTCTATAATGTTAAAAACAACTTCATAGTCCTCCCCAGTCTCCCGACTTAATCCTTATAGGACATTTATTGGAAGAAATCGGTCGTGAACTAAAAAACTATGACTCAAAGAACAAGGTTGAATTCAAAAAAGTCATTCAAAACATTTGGTATAGTATTTCTCCATTAAAAAAAGGAAAAAAAAACTGATGGGGTTTATGCCACAACATTTGAGAGAAGCGATGAAGGCCTACCGATCATTAAATGTAAGTTAGTCAGCATGAAAAAGGTTTTTCATGTACTATGTAAATACCATAGGGAAACGTTTTTGTTCCTTATTAGTGGCATTTTTTTATTCTTTCAATTTAAGTATTTAATTTTCTTCATAGTTTTCCCTTTATAATATTCATAAATAATAAATGAAATTGTGTTATACCAATTTTAAAATTTTCATTTTCATAACAAAATATTTTGTGCCAGAAATTAAACTTTTATTAACAGTCATTGCTGCGTACGGAAATTTTTTTTACCCACTGAATTTTGGGAAATTTATTGTTCTATGTGTTTTTAGGTGTTTGATTTAATTTGATTTGTGATGTTTTTTCGCGCAATAGCCACACTTGGCCATGCTACGCCATGCCAATGGTAAAATATAAAAGTAAGATAAAACGTAAGTTCAAAGAGTAAATTTAGTTAAAAATCAAAGCTGATAGACCGGAAAACAATCTTATAAAAACGACTGTTTCAGAATTTTACAATTCTAGGTTTAAACAGAAAGCAAGACGGCAATTAAGAAAAGAATCCGTGTTTGAGTACTATTGATCACACTGAAAAAACAGATATTGTACGTACTATATACAAATATAAAATCTAATAGCTTTTAAAAATTTAAAAATATTTGGGTGGTGTTTGTCACCCACCAGGTCCTGTAGGTTCAACGAAATTGAATGAAAAAAGCGAATGCGTTGAGAGTTAAAATCAGTACATTCAATTAAAATATGTTTAATAGTAAAATCCACACGACATGTGGGGCACCTCGGCACCTCTTCACCAAAAAGAAGATGTATATGCGTGAAGCGAGTATGTCCTGTACGCAGACGAGTCGTTTTGACGTCAACCTCACGTATAGGGAGAACAGACCACAATTCAATAATTGGTTTGATAATGCAATTTATTTTCTGATCGCAGATCCCACGTCAATTGCCAAGAAGAAAAAATGTGTTTAGCCAAGGACTTCTTAACATCACAATAAGGAAGTCCCTGAGACAAAATATTCGCTGCTGATTTTGCCGTTAAATCTGCCCTTTCGTTCCCAGCAATGCCAACATGACTCGGCACCCAACAGAAAATAATTTGAAGGCCCTCATTTTGTAATAGGCGCAAGTTAAATAAAATTCTAACAGCAATCGGGTGCATCCGGTTATGATAGTGAGTTAGTGTCTCTAAAGCACTCATGCTGTTAGTATAAATAATAAATTTACGTTGAGTAGAAGGGGGTGTTTTTAGGTGTGTCAATGTTTAATTTTCAAAAACTAACTTTAGAATACTTTTGGTGCATCTTATGGGAATATTTCTTGAAAAAATTATTTATTATCAGTTAATAATTCCAGTTTGGCTAATATGATTTCTCGGTCTTTATTTTGTGATTGGTCTTAAATTTTTAAGTATCTGCTCTTAGATGATCATCATTTTTTCACCCAATGGTTTTTCTTATGGGAAATACTTGTACTTAGTTTTTATTATTTTGAGGGAGGCATGTACACGATACATTTTGCTTTTGATTAACCACAGGCCAAAAAGACCTTGCACCAAATCGGGTAACAGGGTGTGTGTGGGTGTTAATTAAAGAAATATTTTTATTTATATGTAACCGCTATTAATCCATAATATCAGAATCAGAATATAAAAACTGTTTGGTAAGTTAGAGAGCATGACGATTATTTCCAAAAGAAACTAAAAATTATAGGCACATTTATCTAATATATTAAATAATATAGAAGCACTAAAACTATTATCATGATTGCATCTCACGATATTTGGTTTAATTTTGCGAATGGGGGATAATTACAAACGTCCAGATATGAATACCTGAAGTGTTTTATATTCTAGAGATATAAGAGTAGTTGAATCAAGGAAACAAAAGTATTCCGTCCCCGAGGGCACCACTCAAAATGGAGTCCAACAAGAGAAGACAACCACCGGCTCTTCCCTTGTTGAGTATTGGTACTTGCCTCAGTGCTAGCCGAGACCTATACACACAGAGTCACCTCCAGGAATATTGACAAACACCTATCAAGGTACGATATTTTGCGATATCGTTTTGATATTTGATATTCATTAATATCGCGATGATATCGTAACGATATTATATATATATATATATTATATTTGTTCTGATGAGGGATAGCTAATTTCTTCACAGCTACATACAGGTATTACTTCCAATAAAAAAAAGTACTCAAAATGACGCAAACACATTTCATATCGTTTGAACAAAAAAAAAAAGTTCTTCTGAAAATAATTTTGAAATCTAAATGTTCATATAGTTTACCAGCATTCTGAGTCATTCTGATTAAAAAGTCTTGTTGCATTTAAAATATTTAAAAAATGTAAAATTAAAAAAAAATCATTATCACATTTATTGATTAAAATAGCTGATTATTATATATATTACACATTAATTTATGAATTTTTCTGACACGAAGAATATGGTTTATTTCTGAATGTTCAGAATGTTTTTATTTGATCACGATTGAAGTGAACACCCTGCATGAGAATGTTGTTGTTCTTGTGTGTGGTTTGGCGCAAGAGCCCGTTTTGGCTATACTACGCCAAGCATACGGTAAAATCAGGTTTGGTTTGGTTTGGTTTGGGTTTTTTGGCGCAAGAACCATACTTGATTATGCTGCGCCAAGCAAATGGTAAAATCATAGGCCAAACTATAAAACAACACATAATAATAAAAAAATATAATAAAATATAAAATATAAAAGCAAAAGTTATCAACATACAAATTTCAAACACTAAAGTACAAGGTTAATAAATTTAAATGAAACAGTGGTGCGTGAAACGCATTACAATGAAGCAATGTAAAATCAAGAGTGAACGAAAGTTAAAAGTATTAAATACAGGTGTAAAAGCCAATGGATTTTAAAAATTTAAAGATGTTTGGGTGGAATCTTTCACCCACCAGGTCTTGTAAAGTTAATGACGATGAATTAAAAAAGTATAAACGAGAAGAATTAAAGGATGGGCATTCGATTAAAATATGGTTAATGGTAAAATCCACACGACATGTGGGGCACTTGGGTGACGCCTCGCCAAAAATGAGATGTTTGTGTGTATAGCGAGTATGTTCTATACGGAGGCGAGTCATTTTGACATCATCCTCACGTTGTCGTAGAGTAGGCCATAAACCAACTGTGGGCTTGATGAAATGCAACTTATTGTGGATCTGCAGATCCCATGCCACCTGCCATTTAGAAAAGATGTGTCGTAAGAGGAACCGCTTAGCATCACAATATGGAAGTGATTGCGTTAGAAATAATGTTGCAGATTTAGCTGCAAAATCTGCCCTTTCATTACCAGAAATGCCTACATGCCCTGGGATCCAACAAAAAAGTATTTTGAAACCCTTGTTTTCTAAAAGTCTTAGTGTGCACAGAATTTGTAAGGCAACTGGATGCATCTGATCGTGATAATGGGAGAGTGTCTCCAAAGCACTCAGACTGTCAGTATAAATTATAAAATTACGCTCAGAAAGTGGCAAAATTTCCCGAAGAGCACAGAAAATTGCCACCAACTCAGCCGTGAAAACGGAACAATGGTTGTGTAGGCGATAGCTCAGAGTATCAAATGGAATTATGATGCCGCAACCGACATGCCCATCTGATCGGGAACCATCTGTAAAGATTGGTATGAAAGAAGAATACTGACAGCGATGATAAAGAAAAAGCTGCTGATAAACAACAGAAGCAGTGGAGGACTTATCAAAACCGGCAAATGGATTCAGAAATGAAAAGTATGGGACATCCCAAGGCGGAAAGCAAAAATTATCAACTGTCGTGACGGTGACATTTGCAAGGTCCGAATCACGCATGAGCAATTTTGCTCTCTCATTGAATGGAAGAACATGTGAGGGGCGGGCATCATATAGTCTACGAAGACCAACGGGAAGATTCATATGACAAATTGGGTGATTAGGGACAGATCTTGTACGGTAATAGTATAAAATAGATAGCTTTAAACGCCTTAAAGAAAGAGAGGGTTGATGGCAAATAACATACAGGCTCTCTACTGGAGAAGTGCGAAATGCTCCAGAACAGATTCTTAGAGCAGTGTGGTGTACGGTATCCAATTGCCGCAGAGCCGTAGAGCGTGCAGACCCATACACCATGCAGGCATAATCAATGCGAGAAAGTACGACTGCTTGATAAATTCGTAGTAGGGAGGTTCGATCGGCACCCCAAGATGTTTTAGACAGAACTTTTAGAATATTCAATGATTTCTCACACTTCTGTCGTAGATGTAATATGTGAGGAAGGAAAGTGAGTTTTCGATCAAGAATCACTCCCAAAAACCGAACCCCTCAGGGGCTCACCTTCTTTAGGTGAGTACGGGTGTCCCAATCCCGAGGTACCCAGGGATCATTACTCATTTTACGTTTACTCTCCCCTACGCCTTCTGCTGTCTCCTTTTTTTTTTCTTTCCCTCGAGGGTAGGCGAGGGAGCTCTCCATGAGAAGCTGTTGCCGATCTGTTTGCTTCCTGCTTCTCATGGACAGCAAATGCCCCCACGTGTTTGCCGTGCGTGGCGACCCATTAGACGGGTGGTGCACTGTGGTCCCCGGTGTATCAAGCGGCTGGTAGCTAGTCACCTGAGTGGTTAGTCTGCTAGGGATCAAGCGAAGGGGTTACTCCTTGGGCTTGGCGTTAAGGGTGGTCACTGTCCCCGGGGGTAACTCCGAGCGTATAGGTTCCGGCTAGCACTAGGGTGGATGCCGAGGCTGGAAATGACCAGAGCCGGTAATTGCCTTCCCTTGTTGGGCTCCGTGGTGGGCGGTGCCGTCGGGCCCGAAACCCTATTCATATCGTATGGGGCCTAAACACATTTCTCCCTTCAGTGGGCAACGAAAAGTCTCTAAAAAAGTAACTGAAAAATATTTTGATCACTTTTTTATTGTGAAACGAGCATCTGAAACGAAAGAAACTTTTCATTCTGTTTCCCCCTTCCTTGTTGAAAAGGCCGTTTCCGGAACTTTAGGTGAAGTTCCGTCAATCAAAAAACTTCGTTCTGGTGACTTACTTGTCGAAGTCGCTTCCCAACAGCAAGCAAAGCAAATCTTGAAGTTGAAAGCTTTGGCTACAATCCCAATAACAGTTAGTTCTCATACGTCTCTTAACTCTTCGAAAGGCGTGATAACATGTGGTGAAATGTTTAATGATACGATCGAAGAAATTACAAAAGAGCTTAAGGCTGAAGGAGTGACACATGTACGCCGTATTATCATTCGGCGGGATGGACAATTCCTACCAACTAAACACCTTGTTCTGACATTTCAAACCCCGATTTTACCGGAAAGGGTAAAAGCAGGATATTTGAATTTACCTGTGAGGCCTTTCATTCCAAACCCTCTGAGATGCTTTCAATGCCAACGATTTGGACACTCAAAAACCAACTGCCGCTGGACACTAACTTGTGCCCGTTGTGCAGAGAAAGGACACGACAGTCAGCAATGCACCGCCCCGGAGAAATGCGTAAACTGCAGCGGTGACCACACCTCCTTTTCTCGATTATGTCCACGTTGGAAATTGGAAAAAGATATTATAACAATTAAAACTAAAGAACAAATTTCCTATCCAGAGGCTAAACGCAAAATCATGGCACAAACACCTACACCGGGCGTTAGTTATTCAACTGCAGCGAAACAATCCTACTGTGAGAATTGTTCTTGCAAAAACTGTTCCAAATTTGCGATTCAAACAAATCCTGTAAAACCGTCTGATTCTGACACAGATCCATCAATAAGCAGCAATCCAGAAGCTAATGAACCTCCAAAACGTAAATCAAAATCAAAATCTCAGCGTTCACTTAAACTAAAGCTTTCAAAGCGTGGCCTTTCGCAGCAAATGATATCTGACCAGCTAGCAACAAAGCTTAAAAAATCCAGTAATCGAAATTCTGTGGCTTTGGGAATGGCAAACAAAGGTATTGTCCAAAGAGACTTAACCTCTATTTTCGGAGGCAAGCTCAAAAATCCCGATCTTATCAAACTCCATCCATCTGAAGAGGATGAAGATGAACTTGAAATGAGTTGTGAAACTTCACCAACTCAAATTACTGATTCAGTTCTCTTTCAGTCAACAAAACTCTCTTAATGGGTACCTTCCTTTCTTGGAATTGTCGCGGCATTCGGTCAAAATTAAATGACATCAAGACTATTTTTAACAATTTTCATCCTGTCTGTTTCTGTGTTCAAGAAACTTTCTTGACACCCAATGTTCCAATAAAACTGCGTGGTTATAACTGTACTAGGAAAGATGCAGGCACAGGAGTTCGCAATTCAGGTGGTGTCTGTATCTTTACATCCAATTTATATCCCAGTACATCTCTTACTTTACACACATCTCTACAGGCTGTGGCTGTACAAGTTCACACAAGAACATTGGTCACAGTCTGTTCTGTTTATATACCGCCACATGATGTCATCTGTCAGCAGGATCTCAACAACTTAGTGGACCAGCTTCCTTCACCTTTCATCTTACTTGGCGATTTCAATGGCCATAGTACTTTGTGGGGTTCAGATAATACAAACACTCGTGGGCAGCAGATAGAACAATTTATTTCCAACAACTCGCTCTGCTTGCTTAATAATGATGAGAAAACATATTTTCATGAACCCACACGTACATTCCACAGCCTTGATCTGGCCATATGTTCTCCAGAACTCCTGCCATTTTTTACCTTTGAAGTAAGTACTGATTTGTACAATAGTGACCATTTTCCTATTGTTGTCTGCCATGCTGATAGCGGCGGTGCGACTCTTTGTCCTCCGCGTTTCTTATTCCAGCGAGCAGACTGGATTGCTTTCTCTCAAATGGCAGCTATCACAGAGACAATGGTGAAAACATCAGACATCTCGGAAGCAGTTCAAAATGTTATTGATAGTATAATATGTGCCGCAACTTCCACTATTCCAAAGAGTTCACCACGTCTAAGAAAATTTCGAAGACCATGGTGGAACAAAGCCTGTCACTATAGTTATAAGAATCAAAAAAGACTCTGGAATATATTTCGAAGGTACCCTACAACAGAGAACTTGATCGCTTTAAAAAGAGCCAAAGCGCTAGCTCGTCGCACTCGGCGTCGTAGCCAAAGAGAAGCATGGGTTAATTTTGTATCATCCATTACATGCAGGACGTCCAGTAAACTGCTGTGGAAAAAGGTAAAGGCTGCTAATGGTATTTATCGTGAAGCTTCGATTCCTGTAATAAAAACAGGAAATCTGATGCATTCCGCCCCCATAGATGTAGCTAATATTCTCGGCCAAGCGTTTGCACGTGTTTCTGCAACAGATTCTTATACTCCAGCTTTTCTGGCAATTAAGAATCACGCAGAACGGTTGCGACTGCGTTTTAATACTCAAAGTGCCTTTCCTTATAACTCTGAATTCAGAATGTATGAACTGGAATTGGCCTTGTCTCATGTCCATGATTCGAGCCCTGGACCAGATGGAATCACATATAACATGCTTCGCCATTTGAATACTACTTCCCTGTCCAATCTGTTAATACTTTTCAACAGAATTTGGACTGAACAGAAGTACCCTTCACAATGGCGAGAAGCTATTGTGATTCCAATCTTAAAACCTGGTAAAGATACATCGAACCCTTTGAATTACAGGCCGATTGCGTTGACAAATTGCCTTTGCAAGACCTTCGAGCGCATGGTCAATGCTCGTTTAATGTTCGAATTGGAAAAACAAGGATGCGTCTCCCCATTGCAGAGTGGTTTCCGTAGAGGTCGGTCTTCTTTTGACAATCTCGTTTTGCTGGAAACCGAAATACGCAACGCATTTGTCAGGAGGAATCACCTTGTCTCAATATTCTTTGATATCGAAAAAGCGTATGACCGTGCATGGCGATATGGTATACTTTCCACCCTTTTTAAATTTGGGTTTAGAGGAAATTTGCCCATATTTTTGCAAAACTTTTTGACACATAGAACGTTTCGAGTTAGGGTTGCTAATTTTTACTCTGATTCTTTTATCCAATCTGAGGGAGTTCCTCAAGGAAGTGTCCTCAGTGTGACACTCTTTATAATTCATATGAGTCAAGTTTTATCGATTTTACCGACATCTGTTCATGGAACACTTTATGTAGACGATCTGCAGATCTCCTGCCAAGGGAGTAATATGAATCTAATTGAACGACAACTACAAAATGCCGTAAACAATGTGGTGGCTTGGTGCGATAACAACGGTCACAGAATCTCTCCTGAGAAGAGTCAGTGCATCCATTTCTGCAGAAAGAGAAACGTGCATTTAGATCCCGCTATATACATTGGAAGTACAATTATTCCAATTGTGAATGAGACCCGATTTTTGGGAGTTATCTTTGATCGGAAATTGACCTTCTTGCCTCACATCCTATACCTGCGGACGCGGCGTGAAAAAATATTAAATATCTTAAAGGTACTTTCCAGAACATCTTGGAGTGCCGATCGGGCCTCCCTACTGCGAATTTATGAAGCAGTCATACTTTCCCGTATCGACTATGGGTGTATGGTGTATGGGTCGGCCCGAAATTCTGTTTTGCGGCGGTTGGACACCGTTCACCATTCTGCTTTGCGGATCTGTTCTGGTGCATTTCGCACGTCTCCTGTAGAGAGTTTGCATGTTATTTGTAACCAACTACCTCTTTGCCTAAGGCGCCAAAAAATATCTGCCTTGTATTATTTCCGATCAAAATCTGTTCCAAGACATCCCATAAGTCAAATAACACTGCCGATTAGCCTTCGCAGACTCTATGATGCTCGGCCCTCTCACATTATGCCTTTCTGTGAGAGAGTCAAAAGGTTCTTACAAGACTTCGACTTTGATAATGTTGGTATTAAATCTATTGATTATTGCTTCCCTCCTTGGGATATACCACAAATTCCTTTTTTGAATCCATTTACAGGATTTGACAAGTCATTAACTGCTCCTATTATCTTTCAGCAACTCTTTCTATATCATCGCTATCGGTATTCTTCTTTCCTTCCAATTTATACAGATGGTTCAAAGTCCGATGGGCATGTTGGTTGTGGCGCAGTACTTTCATCCGATACATTTAGCTACCGTCTGCATAACTTTTCCTCGGTATTTACTGCTGAGCTATTAGCAATACTCTGTGCTTTAAAGAAAATTTCGTATTCTTCTCAAAGGAAATTTATAATTTATACCGATAGCATGAGTGCACTGGAAACGCTTTCTCATTATCACTGTCGAATACATCCCATTGCTGTCCGTATTCTATGCACTTTACGTCTCTTGCAGAATGAGGGCTTCCAAATTAATTTTTGTTGGATTCCAAGTCACGTGGGCATTGCTGGCAATGAAAGGGCGGACACTGCTGCAAAATCAGCATCAGTTACCTTGAACCAAGGACTTCCGTACACTGATGTGAAGAAGTCCTTCAATAGTCATATTTTTAAAATTTGGCAAAACCAGTGGGATTTGCAGATTCATAATAAATTGCATGACGTGAAACCCAACATTGGATTATGGCCCATTCTACCTATACGAGAGGAAAATGTCAAATTGACCCGCCTCCGTATAGGACATTCTCGCTTTACGCACAAGCACCTCATTTTTGGTGAAAGGGTGCCAGTGTGCCAAACATGTCAAGCTGATTTTACTATCAAGCACATTTTAATTGATTGCCCATGTTTTAACTCGAATCGATTACACTTTTTTAAGTCAATATCATTAACTCTACAGGATTTGGTGGGTGAAAAACATCACCCAAAACTTTTTAAATTTTTAAGAACCATTGAATTTTATATTTACATTTAATACTTTCTTTTGTTGTTCTATCGTCTTTTATTTTAAAATTTTTTCAACAATTTTTTAGTGAATCTTTTTTCAAACTTTCATTTGAAATTTTAACTTTTTGAAAGCATTTTATATCATCCCAATTTGCGTTCTTTACTTTATATTAGATTTTATGATGTTTGTTTATTTTTAATCTCGTAGCATTTCATACCATATGCTTGGCGCAGCTTGGCCAAAAATGGCTCTTGCGCCAAAAAATCCAACCAACCAACCAACCCAAAAACCGAATTTCGTTCACGACTGGAATTGAAATATTCCGAATATGAATATTCGGATCAAGGTGAACATTTCTTTTCCTACAAAAATGGACGCATCGGCTCTTCTCCGGAGAGATAGTATGCCCGTTGTTGTCGCACCACTCTACTATTTTATTAACGGCATTTTGCAATTGCCGCTCTATTAAATTCATATTGCTGCCTTGGCATGAGATCTGCAAATCGTCAACATAAAGTGATCCCTGAACAGATGAAGGTAAAAGAGTTAAAATTTGATTAAGATGAACAATAAAAAGAGTGACACTGAGGACACTTCCCTGAGGAACTCCCTCAGCTTGGATAAAATTAGATGAATAAGTGTTGCCAATGCGAACTCTAAAAGTCCGATGTGATAAAAAGTTTTGTAAAAATATGGGGAGGTTTCCCCTAAAACCTAAGTTAAAAATTGTAGAAAGTATGCCAAGGCGCCAAGCACGGTCGTATGCCTTCTCAATATCAAAGAATATGGAGATAAGGTGGTTCCTCCTAACAAATGCATTGCGTATCTGGGTTTCCAGTAGTATTAAGTTGTCAAAAGTAGACCGTCCTCTACGGAAACCACTCTGCAACGAGGATATGCATCCGTTTTTCTCCAATTCGAATATTAGACGGGCATTGACCATGCGCTCAAAGGTCTTACAAAGGCAACTCGTCAGAGCAATTGGTCTGTAGTTCAGAGGATTTGATGGTTCCTTACCAGGTTTTAAGATTGGGATCACAATAGCCTCGCGCCATTGTGAAGGGTACTTCTGTTCAATCCATATTCTGTTAAATAATATTAACAGATTTGAAAGGGAAGTTGCATTCAAATGGCGGAGCATATTATATGTGATCCCATCTATGCCAGGACTTGTATCATGGGCTTTAGATAAGGCCGTTTCCAGTTCAAACATCCTGAATTCGCAGTTATATGGAAAAGGGTGTCGGTCATTAAAGCGTAGACGCAACCGTTCCGCGCGATTCTTAATAGCCATAAACGTAGGACTGTAAGAATCAGTTGCGGACACTTGTGAGAAGGCTTGACCAAGAAAATTGGCAACATCCAATGGGGTGGAGTGCACCATATTTCCTGTATTTAAAACAGGAAAGGAGGTTTCACTATATATTCCATTAGCGGCCTTTACTTTTTTCCACATATGTTTACTGGAAGTGTAGGATGTGATGGAGGATACGAATTTTATCCAAGATTCTCTCTGACTTCGACGACGAATGCGACGAGCAAGTGCTTTGGCATGCTTAAATGCAATCAGATTTTCTGTTGTCGGATACCTTCGAAAATTATTCCAAAGTTTTTTTTTGGTTTCTATGACTGTCGCGACAAGCTTCGTTCCACCACGGTCTACGAAATTTTCTTAGACGTGGAGGAGTCTTCGGAATAGTGGCATTCGCGGAGCTTATTATGCAGTTAATGACATGTTGTACTGCTTCCGTGATGTCGTAAGTACTGACCATGTTCTCGGTGATATCTGCCAACTGCTTGAAATTATCCCAGTCTGCCCGCTGGAATAGAAACCGCGGAGGACAGGGAGTCGCACCGCCGCTATCAACATGGGAGACAAAAATAGGAAAATGATCACTATTATATAGATCTTTGCTGACTTTAAAGGTCAACGATGGCAAGAGTTCAGGAGAGCACATGGCTAGATCAAGGCAATGGAAGCTACGTGTGGGTTCATGAAAGTACGTCTTCTCATCATTATTAAGCAGACAGATACAGTTATTTGTTATAATCTGTTCGATCTGCCGCCCTCGAGAGTTTGTACTGTCTGAACCCCACAAAATACTATGTCCATTGAAATCGCCACATAGAATAAAAGGCTTAGGAAGCTGGTCCACTAACTGGTCAAGATCTTGCTCACGAATGACATCACGAGGCGGTAAATATATAGAACAGACTGTGACCAAAATTCGTGTCTGAACTTGCACAGCCACAGCCTGTAGAGAAGTTTGTAAAGTGAGAGGTGTGCTCGGATATATATTAGATGTGAAGATACAGACCCCTCCCGAACTATGAGAATCAGTGTCTGCATCGTTCCTAGCACAATTATAACCGCGTAATTTAATTGGAATATTGGACTTCAAGAAAGTCTCTTGAAGACCAAAACAAACAGGATGAAAGGTGTTCATAATGGTCTTGATGTCAAAAAGTTTGGACCGAAGGCCGCGACAATTCCAAGAAATGAAGGTACCCATTAAGAATTCGAGATTGCAGGTAAGTTAATAGGTGCATGTGGTAGAGTTGCGGAAACTTCACAACTCATGTGCAAATCCTCATCCTCATCCTCATCTGATGGATGGAGAGAAAGGCGATCTGGGCTTTTGGGCATGCCACCAAATATGGACGACAAATCCTTGTGAACTATACCCTGCGTCGCAAGTCCCAAAGCGACGGAATTTTTAGCTGTTGACTTTTTCAATTTTAAAGGCAGTTCCGGTTTTGAAATACCGCGTTTTGCTAACTTCAACGTCAGCGAGTTTTGCAATTTTTTCTTCAATTTCTTTTGTGGTGTTTTGGGTTTATCAAGTGTACCATTGTTGGAATGTTCAGAATCAGAATTCCTGATGTTTTCAGGTGGCTTTGAATTAGTGTGAAATTTTACACAATTATTACACGAACAGTTTGCGCAAAAGGTTTTCTGGACAACAGAAGCGTAACTTTTACCAGGAATAGGAGTTTGTACTTGAACTCTACGCCTGGCTTCGGGATATGAAAGGTCATCTTTGATTTTTATTGTGATTACTTGTTTTTCAAGCTGCCAGCTCGGGCATGATCGAGAAAAGGAAGGGTGATCGCCTTTACAGTTCACACACTTTTCCTGTGCGGAACATTCCTGGCTATCATGCCCTTTTTCTGCACAGCGGGCACATGTTAAAGACCCGCGGCAATTTACTTTAGAATGGCCAAATCGCTGGCACTGAAAGCATCTGAGTGGATTCGGAATGTACGGCCTTACTGGGCGTCGTATGTAACCTGCGTAAACAAATTCTGGGAGTTTGGGTGTCTGAAACGTTAAGATGTGATGTTTTGTTTCAAGGAGTTGTCCATTACGCCGTATAGTGATGCGGCGGACATCTATAACTCCTTGAGGTTTCATTTCCGATTTTATTACATCTACAGGGACATTTAAGAGTTCCCCGCAGGTAATGACACCTTTAGAGGTATTCAACGACTGGTGAGGGCTTACAGTAATTCCTATATTTCCCAATGCTTTTAATTTTTGAATCTGCTGGGCTTGCTTACGAGAATTAACCTCAACAAGCAAGTCACCAGAGCGCATTTTACGAATGGATTTAATATCGCCCACTGTTGATGTTATAGCCTTTTGCACAAGAAATGGAGATACCGTTTGAAATGTTTCGTTATCTGCAGAAACTCGCTTTAAAATATAAAATGGATCAAAATGATTTAACTTATCGAAAGATACTGGAATATTTTTATGCCCACTGAAGGGACCACGTTTGGAGGAGCCCATACGATATTTCAAATGATTCGGGTCCGACGGCACCGCCCACCACGGAGCCCAACAAGGGAAGGCAATTACCGGCTCTGGTCATTCCCAGCCTCGGCATCCACCCTAGTGTTAATCGGTACCTATACGCTGGGAGCTACCCCCGGGGACAGTGACCACCCTTAACGCCAAGCCCAAGGAGTAGCCCCTTCGCTTGATCCCTAGCAAACTAACCACTCGGGTGGTTAGCGACCAGCCGATTGATACACCGGGGACCACAGTGCACCACCCGTCTAATGGGTCGCCACGCACGGCCAACACGTGGGGTTTTGGCTGTCCATGAGAAGCAAGAAGCAAACAGAGCGGCGACAGCTTCTCATGGAGAGCTCCCTCGCCTGCCGTCGAGGGAAGGAAAAAAAAAAGCAAAAAGCAGAGGGCGCAGTGGAGAGTAAACATAAAGGGAGTAAAGATCCCTGGGAACCTCGGGATTGGGACACCCGTACTCACCTATAGTAGGTGAGCCCCTGAGGGGGTATCGCTTTACAGGAGACCCATCTGAAACCGGGCGATAATATCCATGTTTCAAACTACACTGGATTATGCAAAAATCATATAAATAATAGAGCTACAGGTGGAGTTGCACTGCTTGTTGCAAGCGACCACCCGTCCTTTCCGTTGAATTTAAACACAAATTTACAGGCTATTGCTGTTCAAATACATATAAAATCCTTGATAACCATATGTAATTTATATTTACCTCCTAATGAATGCATCAATCAAATCGATTTAAATTCTTTAATTCAACAACTTCCTTCTCCTTTTCTTATCATCGGAGATTTTAATGGCCATAGCCTCCTTTGGGGAAATTCTGACACCAATGCAAGAGGTTTACAGGTTGAAAAGCTTTTACAGGATCACAATCTATGCTTTCTAAATACAGATGAACTAACCTATTTCCACCAGCCTACAAAATCCTTCCATGCAATCGACCTTGCCATTTGTTCTCCATCCATCTTACCGTTTCTTAATCTGACTGTAGACAAGCATCTCCACAACAGTGACCATTTTCCTCTGATTATAACTGATAATAGACATAACCATCATAATTATTATCAACCATCTAGATATATATTCACAGCAGCTGACTGGAATAAATTCTCCGTTCTTTCAAAAATTAGTAAAATTATGGTAAAAAATTATTCTATTGATCAAGCATTAGACTTAATTACCCAAACTATAATCCATGCTGCAAATGCGTCCATCCCACAGACTAAATGCGCTCGGAAGAAGCAAAGTAAACCATGGTGGAATAGTGACTGTCAACAAGCCCGTAAGAAACAGAGGAAAGCATGGAACAACTTACGAAGATATCCCACAACCGAAAATTTAATTGCATACAAAAGAGCCAAAGCAGAGTCTCGACGCATTCAACGATATAGTCGTAGAATGTCGTGGCAAAAATTTGTTTCAGCCTTAAAAGTTCCTATTTTAAGTCGAGAACTTTGACAAAAGGTTAAAAAAGCTATAGGTACTCCTTCTAATACTGTCTCAATATTAAATGTTAATAATCAGATTATATCAAATTTAAAAGACATAGCAAATACAATAGCTTCTACTTTAGCAAATACATCCTCCAGTAAAAATTATAATCCACATTTTTTAAATTTCAAAAAACTTTCTGAGAACAAAAAATTGAATTTTGAGTCTCAATCTGATTTACCTTACAATAGTAATTTTACATTTCAAGAACTTCAGTTTGCTTTATCAAATGTTCATAAATCTTCTCCTGGCCCAGATAACATCAGCTATGCAATGATCCAGCATCTAACTTACGAATCGCAGAAAAACTTGTTGTATCTCTTTAATCGTATTTGGAAGGAACAATATTTTCCGTCTTCTTGGCAACAGGCAATAATTATTCCACTTTTAAAGCCCAATAAAGATCCCACTAATCCTTTGAACTATCGCCCAATAGCTTTAACAAACTGTCTGTGCAAACTCTTAGAAAGAATGATTAACCGACGCCTTATATACTTTTTGGAAACAAACAAAATTCTTAGTCAATTCGAAAGGGGCTTTAGAAAGGGAAGATCAACTTTAGACAATAATTTAAGTTTAGAAAACGATATTTGTTTTGTTTTTTTACAGAGGAAACACTTGGCGGCCATCTTTTTCGATATCGAAAAAGCCTACGATCGCACATGGAGATATGGCATCCTGAAAGATCTCTACGACTTTAATCTACGAGGAAACTTGCCAATTTTTATTCAAAATTTTTTATGTTTGAGACAGTTTCAAGTTAAACTAGGGCATGAATTTTCTGATATTTTTACCCAAGAAGGTGTCCCACAGGGCAGTGTTTTAAGTGTCACACTTTTCATTATAAAGATTAATGGCCTTTTAAACCAGCTTCCACCATATGTCAAAGGATTCCTTTATGTTGACGACCTATACATTTCTTGTATGGGAAATCATATGTGTTTTATAGAGAGACAACTGCAAACGGCTGTGAACAAAATTAAACAATGGTCAGATTTAAATGGTTTCACTTTCTCAATGGCAAAAACAGCGGGAGTACATTTTTGTCGGAAGAGAAATCTTCATCCAGATCCTGAAATTAGTCTATATGGTCAAAAAATTCCTTTTTTAAATGAAATCCCTTTCTTAGGAATAACTTTCGACAAAAAGTTGACGTTTCAGTCCCACCTAACTTTTTTACGAAAAAAATGTGAGAGGGCTTTAAATATCTTGAAAGTTCTTTCTAATACATCTTGGGGAGCTGACAGAACTTCATTGCTGAGAATTTATAGAGCTACCATCCTTTCAAAAATAGATTATGGGTGTGCAATATATGGCTCAGCTAGGAAAAGCATATTGAAAAAAATTGATCCTGTTCACCATGCAGCTCTTAGAATATGTTCTGGAGCTTTTCGCACCTCTCCAGTTAAAAGTTTATATGTTGAGTGTTACGAACCAGATTTATACCTTAGAAGACAAATGCTTTCTTTACATTATTATTTTAGAATTCAGTCTCATCCATGCCATCCATATTACGATTTTAAACTTCGACCTTTTCTCCTTCGTTTGCAAGAAGCTAGAAAGAACTTTGAACCTATATTTTTAACCATGGTGCGCACTATTTTATCAGGACTCAATATGAACCATCTAGAATTATCTCCACATCCATTTAACCGTATCCCCCCATGGAGAATCCATACTTTTTATTTTCTTAATCCTTTTGAAAACTTTAACAAATCGGACACAGCAGATATTGTTTCTCAAAAATTATTCCTCGAACACAGGTCTCATTATCAGTCTTTCATTCCTGTTTACACCGACGGATCTAAGACATCTACCCATGCCTCATTTGCTGTGGTTTTTCCAGATAAAATGTCATGTTTTCAACTTCCTTCGTGTTGCTCCATTTTTACTGCTGAGACCACTGCAGTTTTGCATGCTTTATTAAAATTTTAAATAGACGTAGTGGAAGCTATATTATTTACATTGATTCTTTAAGTGTTTTACAGTCTTTAAAATCGCTCCAAAATCATGCTCATCCAAATATTTTAAAGATTTTAGACCTATTTTACAAGATTATCTCTCTTGGTTTTACTGTCTTATTATGTTGGATACCATCCCATGTGGGAATATGTGGGAATGAGCAGGCTGATAAGAGTGCCAAATCTGCAACTCATTTTTTAGAAACACCCATACCTGCATTTGATTTGAAGAAACAGGCAAAAATCTGTCTTTACAAAAACTGGCAAACTCAGTGGGATAAAGAAACTCTAAATAAACTTCATACTTGCAAGCCTATCATAGAAAACTGGCCTTCTTTGAATTATCGAATACATGACAAAGTTTTAACTCGTCTGAGAATCGGTCACACTAGATTCACACATAGACATCTGTTATTAAACGATCAATTGCCAATATGCCCACATTGTGATTGTGGAATAACAGTTTATCATATCCTTATTGAATGCCCTTATTTTAATGCTCAGCGCTTATTTTACTTCAAAACAACAGCACTGACTTTGCCATTGTTGCTTGGTAGAGATCCACATGGGAACCTTTTTGTCTTTTTAAAATCTATAGGTTTTTATTTCTTAATTTGAACTTACCATTTTGGCTTCGTTTTGCCTTTTTGTAATTTATCATCGTTTTACCAATGTTTTTATATCCCTTTTATAGAAACTATTTTAATTAAACTTTGAATTAGAAATAAACTTGTTTGGCGCAGTATAACCTTCATATTGGTTCTTGTGCCATAAAACCTCAAATCAATCAATCAATCTTATCTCACTTCATCCATCAGACCAAGAAGATGATTTGAAAATGAACTGCGATATTTCGCATTCTCCTAACATTGCCTTTAATTCCTCTACCGTTGCAAGACTTTCTTAATGGGTACCTTTCTTTCTTGGAATTGTCGCGGCCTTTGGTCCAAACTCTCTGACATCAAGACAATTTTCAACAAATTTCATCCTGTCTGTTTCTGTGTCCAAGAAACATTCCTGACTGCCAATATTCCTATTAAATTGCGCGGCTACAACTGTGTTCGAAAAGATGCAGACACAGGAACTCGCAGTTCTGGTGGTGTCTGTCTCTTCACATCCAATCTTCATCCGAGCACACCACTCACTTTACATACGACTTTGCAGGCTGTGGCTGTGCAAGTTCACACGCGAACGTTAGTCACAGTCTGCTGTATCTATTTGCCGCCTCAAGATGTCATTCGTCAACAAGATCTTGACGACTTATTGGACCAACTTCCAAACCTTTCATTATACTCGGCGATTTCAATGGACATAGCACTTTGTGGGGTTCGGATAGCACAAATACTCGTGGGAGACAGATCGAACAGTTCATATCAAATAACTGTATCTGTCTTCTGAATAATGACGAGAAAACATACTTCCATGAACCCACACGTAGCTTCCATAGTCTTGACTTGGCCATTTGTTCTCCCGAGCTTCTTCCATTGATGAATTTTAAGGTCGATGATGACCTATACAATAGTGATCATTATCCTGTAATAGTTTCCAAAGCCGATAGTGGTGTTCCGACTCGCTGTCCACCACGTTTCCTATTTCAGCGGGGAGACTGGACTGCATTCTCCCAGCTGGCAGATATTACAGAGGCAATGGTCAAAACTACCGACATCACGGAAGCAGTACAGCATGTTGTTGATATCATAATACACGCCGCAAATGCTTCCATACCAAAGACTTCCCCACGTCTACGCCCCTCAGGGGCTCACCTACTATAGGTGGGTACGGGTGTCCCAATCCCGAGGTTCCCAGGGATCTTTACTCCCTTCATGTTCAAACTCCCCTATACCTTCTGCTTTCTGCTGTTTTTTCCTTCCCTCGACGGCAAGCGAGGGAGCTCTCCACGAGAAGCTGTCGCCGCTCTGTTTGCTTCTTGCTTCTCATGGACAGCCAAAAACCCCACGTGTTGGCCGTGCGTGGCGACCCATTAGAAAGACGGGTGGTGTACTGTGGTCCCCTGTGCATCAATCGGCTGGTAGCTGGTCACCATAGTGGCTAGTCTGCTAGGGATCAAGCGAAGGGGTTACTCCTTGGGCTTGGCGTTAAGGGTGGTCACTGTCCCCGGGGGTAACTCCGAGCGTATAGGTTCCGGCTAGCACTAAGGTAAGTGCCGAGGCTGGGAATGGCCAGAGCCGGTGGCTGCCTTCCCTTGTTGGGCTCCGTGGTGGGCGGTGCCGTCGGACCTGAAATCTTGTTCATGTCGTATGGGTCCTCAAACCAAATCTCCCTTCAGTGGGCGTCGCAAAGTCACTATTCCAATTACAAATCTTCCACGTTTCGATCGCTTTTTATAATTAAACGAGTCTCGGATAAAAACGAAACCTTTAATTCTGTGTCACCTTTTCTTGTGCAGAGAGCAATCACTGCAACAATTGGTGAAGTCGCTAGCATACGTAAAATGCGTTCTGGTGACTTGCTAGTCGAAGTCTCCACCAAAAATCAAGCACAGCAGATAACGAAATTGAAAGCTTTGGCTAATATTCCAGTAATCGCTGCCTCTCATACATCTTTGAATTTTTCCAAGGGAGTAATCACATGCGGTGAACTGTTCAATGTTCCCATTGAGGAGATCACTTCGGAACTGAAACCACAAGGAGTAACCCATGTACGCCAAATTACTATTCGGCGGAATGAACAACTCCTTCCCACTAAGCATTTTGTCCTTACCTTTCATAGTCCAAATATCCCAGAATACATATATACTGGTTATATTAAATTACCAGTCCGACAGTATATCCCAAACCCTGTGAGGTGTTTCCAATGCAAGCGCTTTGGCCACTCAAAGATTAATTGCCGCGGGACTCTAACATGCTCCCGTTGTGCAGAAAAAGGCCACGATAGCCAGGAATGCTCCTCAGAAGAAAAATGTGTGAACTGCGGTGGCAAACATTCATCATTTTCTCGATCCTGTGAACGCTGGAAACTTGAAAGGCAAATAACCTCTGTTAAATTCAAAGAATCCCTTTCCTATCCTGAAGCCAGGAAAAAAGTTTTATCTGAAACACCCAAACCTGGGGTGAATTATGCTTCAGTCGTGAAAACTCCCTTTTGTGTAAATTGTAATTTTTCGAATTGTATCAAATATAACACGCAAATTAATACCTTTGAAAAATCATCCGATTCCGAGACGGAAAATGTAACAAACAATGCTCTTGAAACTGGCAAACTAGTCCGGACAAAACAAAAATCAAATTCTGAAAAAGCTCTTAAGTTAAAGCTTTCAAAACGGGGACTCTCACCGAAAGAACTGAGATTAAATTTTAAAAAATCTACAAAACAAAATTCAGTCGCTCTCGGACTTGCGACTAAAGGTAAAGCCCACAAAGACTTATTGTCTGTATTTGGTGGCGTACCTAAAAGTCCTGATCGTCTGTCACTCCATCCATCCGATGAGGATGAAGAATTACACATGAGTTGCGAAGCTTCGGCAACTCATCTTCTTGCTCCTACTAATTCTCAAGCGAAATCAATTTCTTAATGGGTACTTTCCTTTCATGGAATTGCCTTGGTCTTCGATCAAAATTTCATGACATTAAGAACATCATTAACACATTTCATCCTGTTTGTGTAGGTCTCCAAGAAACATTCTTGAAACCTAATCATCCCTTCAAATTGCGCGGCTATAATTGTGTCCGTAAAGACACCGAATCTGAAACAGGTCATTCAGGGGGTGTCTGTATTTTAACATCTAACTTATACCCGAGTACACATCTAACTCTACGCACTTCTCTACAGGCTGTGGCTGTACAGGTTCACATTCTAACTTTGGTCTCAGTCTGTTGCGTTTATTTGCCGCCCCACGATGTTATTTGTCAGCAAGAATTTGACAAGTTGGTGGATCAGCTTCCTACGCCTTTCATTTTATTAGGCGACTTTAATGGACATAGTATTTTGTGGGGTTCGTATAGGACTAACTCTCGCGGGCGACAGATTGAGCAGTTTATTTCTAACAACTGTCTCTGCCTGCTCAACAGCGAAGAAAAAACTTACTTTCACGAACACACACGTAGCTTCCATACACTTGATCTGGCCATTTGTACACCTGAACTGTTACCATTCCTCTCTTTAACAGTCAGTAATAATCTTTATGGCAGTGATCATTTCCCAGTTATTATCTCCCATGCTGATAGCGGCGGTGCGATTCCTTGTCCTCCGCGTTTCCTATTCCAGCGGGCAGACTGGACTGCTTTCTCCCAACTTGCAAACATCACCGAAGCCATGGTCAGTACTGCGGACATTACCGAAGCAGTACAATATGTTGTAGATACAATTTTACATGCTGCTGCAAGCGCTATTCCAAAAAGTTCTCCTCGGCTAAGAAAAATTCGTAAGCCGTGGTGGAATAGGGCTTGTTACGAAAGTCGAAAGAAAGTAAAGAAATTATGGAACATTTTCAGGAGGTACCCAACAACAGAAAACCTTGTTGCTTTTAAACGTGCCAAAGCCATTGCCCGTTCTATACGTCGTCGTAGTCAGAGGAAATCATGGATTCAGTTTATTTCTTCTATTACATCCTCAACTCCAAGTAAACAATTGTGGAAAAAAGTTAAAGCTGTTAATGGTATGTATAGTCAGTTTACCTTTCCTATACTTTGTACAGGAAATACGAAATATACAGCCCCACTAGACATAGCCAATGCTCTTGGGCATGCATTTGCGCAGGTTTCAGCATCCGATTCGTATAGTCCTGCCTTTAGGGCAGCTAAGAATTGTGCTGAACAAATTCATCTGCCTTTTAACATGCATAACAGTTTTCCCTATAATTCAGAGGTTAGAATGTATGAATTAAAAACGGCTCTATCTAGAGCACATGATACAAGTCCCGGGCCAGATGGAATCGAATATAATATGCTTCGCCACTTGAACACAGCTTCCCTTTCAAATTTGTTATTGTTATTCAATAGAATTTGGATCGAGCAAAAGTATCCTTCACAGTGGCAAGAGGCTATTGTGATTCCAATCTTAAAACCCAACAAAGACTCTTCAAATCCTCTGAACTACAGACCAATTGCCCTGACTAGTTGTCTATGTAAGACATTCGAACGCATGGTGAATGATCGTCTTTTCTTCGAAATAGAGAGACAAGGAAGCATTCCCCTGTTGCAAAGTGGTTTCCGTCGAGGTAGGGCTACATCCGATAATCTCCTCTTGTTGGAAACCCAAATTCGTAATGCCTTTGTTCGGAGAAATCACCTTGTCTCTATATTCTTTGATATAGAGAAAGCTTACGATCGTGCTTGGCGATATGGCATACTCTCAACACTTTTTAATCTAGGCTTTAGAGGAAATTTACCTGTATTTTTAAAAAACTTTTTATCTTATCGCACTTTTAGAGTTCGTATGGGAAACATTTATTCTAACTATTTTATTCAGGCTGAGGGTGTTCCTCAGGGAAGTGTCCTTAGTGTCACTCTTTTTATTATTCATCTTAGTCAAATTTTAAATCATTTGCCATCATCAGTTAACGGAAGCCTTTATGTTGACGATCTTCAAATTTCATGCGAAGGAAATAATATGCAACTTATAGAAAAGAAACTCCAAAGTGCTGTAAACAAGCTGGTAGCTTGGTGTGATAAAAATGGACACACCATCTCGCCAGAGAAAAGTCGGTGCCTCCATTTTTGTAGGAAACGTAATATTCATCCCGATCCTATCATTCACATATGTAACATTGCTATTCCCATAGTGGATGAAATAAGATTTTTGGGGGTTACATTCGATCGAAAACTCACTTTCCTTCCTCATATTTTGTATTTGAGAAAGAAGTGTGAACGATCTTTGAACATCTTGAAGGTCCTCTCCAGAACTTCTTGGGGAGCAGATCGAACCTCCTTACTGCGAATTTACGAGGCAGTCATTCTTTCCCGTCTTGATTATGGGTGCATGGTGTATGGATCTGCACGCCCTAGTGTTTTGCGCAGACTAGACACTATCCATCATTCTGCATTGAGAATCTGCTCCGGTGCCTTTCGAACATCCCCCATAGAAAGCTTGTATAACATCTGCCACCAACTACCCCTCTATTTAAGACGTAAAAAAATTGCCGCCTTATATTACTTCCGAACGCAGTCTCTTCCGAAGCACCCTATATCTGAATTAACCCTTCCAGCAAGTCTTAGGAGAATTTATAATGCTCGTTCCTCCTGCATTCCACCGTTCAGTTTGAGAATAGAAACGATTCTGCAGGACTCTGGCCTCAATAATTCCACAATTAATTCTATTAATCTCTTTTATTTTCCACCATGGGATAAGCCAGAATTTTCCTTCTTAAATCCATTTTTTGGATTTGAAAAATCCACAACAGCATCTGTGGTTTTTCAACAGTTATTTTTCTATCATCGCTGTCAGTATTCATCTTTCATCCCTGTTTTTACAGATGGCTCGAAATCGGATGGGCATGTCGGATTTGGCATTGTACTTCCACCTGGTACAATGAGCTATCGTTTACATACCAGTTTTTCTATATTTACTGCGGAACTAATAGCAATTTCCTATGCACTACAGGAAATTTCGATGTCTACTAATCGAAGCTTCGTCATTTATACTGACAGTCTGAGTGCTTTGGAGACGCTCTCTCACCCCGACAATCGAATGCATCCTGTGGCCTTAGAAATTTTGAATATTTTATGCCTTCTTCGAAATAAGTCATTTGATATTTTATTTTGTTGGGTACCGAGTCACTCGGGAATTTCAGGAAATGAGGCGGCAGACTGTGCTGCAAAAGTTGCTTCTTCATTTCTTTCACAAAACCTGCCATACAGTGATGCGAAGAAGTTCTTTCTTTATCATCTCTATTCCACTTGGCAGACAAACTGGAATGAACATATTCATAACAAATTACATGCCATCAAACCTTTCATTGGATTATGGCCTGTACACCCTATACGGGGGTTGGATGTTAAATTGACCCGCCTCCGTATAGGACATACACGTTTTACTCATAAGCATCTCCTTTGTGGAGAGAGGAAACCCACGTGTCCTACATGCAGTACCGATTTTACTGTAAAACACATTCTTATTGAATGTCCAGATTTTAAATCACATCGTGAGTTATTTTTCCAGTCATCGTCTCTAACTATGCAGGACTTGGTGGGTGAAAAACACCACCCAAAACTTTTTAATTTTTTAAAAGATATTCGCTTTCTTATGTGTATATGATAAATATTTATCTTGAATAAACTTAATCCTTTTTTGTTAATTGCGCTCTTTTTATTAACTTTGTAATGTTTTACCAGTTGTATCTTATTTTCATATTTTGAGACATTTTCTTATATTTATAGTTTTATTGAACTTGTGTTTTAATTTTTAAATATTACTCTTGTTGCTGGATATGATTTATTTTTAACCATATGTTTGGCGCAGTGTAGCCAAGATTGGCTCTTGTGCCATTAAACCTCATAAACCATAAACCCCACGTCTACGAAAATTTCGCAGACCGTGGTGGAATGATGCTTGTCGCGACAGTCTTAAAAATCAGAAAAAACGCTGGAACATTTTAGAAGATACCCTACGACGGAAAATCTTGTCGCTTTTAAGAAAGCCAAAGCCTTAGCTCGACGCATTCGCCGTAGTAGTCAGAGGGAATCTTGGATCAATTTTGTGTCCTCAATCACATCCTCAACTTCCACTAAACTTTTGTGGAAAAAATTAAAAGCCGCAAATGGGATCTGCAACGAATCTTCAATTCCAGTTTTAAAAACAGCAAACACAGTGCATTCTGCCCCATTAGATGTAGTTAACATCCTCGGACATGCATTCGCTCAAGTTTCCGCAGCAGATTCTTGTAGTCCTAAGTTTCTGGCAATTAAGAATCGTGCAGAACGGCTACCTTTGCATTTTAATGAACGAAATACCTCTCCTTATAACTGTGAGTTTCGTTTGTATGAATTGGAAGCGGCATTATCTAAAACTCACGATACCAGTCCCGGGCCAGATGGAATTACATATAACATGCTTTGCCATTTGAGTAGAACTTCTCTTTCAAATCTGTTATTACTATTTAACAGAATTTGGACTGAGCAAAAGTTCCCTGCACAATGGCACGAAGCTATTGTGATTCCAATCCTAAAACCTGGAAAAGATTTATCAAACTCTCTGAACTACAGACCAATAGCACTGAAAATTGTCTTTGCAAAACCTTTGAGCGAATGGTTAATACGAGGCTAGTATTTACATTAGAGAAACAGGGATGTATCTCCCCTTTGCAAAGTGGTTTCCGTAGAGGACGATCTACTTTCGACAACCTAGTTCTTCTGGAAACTCAAATACGAAACGCCTTTGTTAGAAGAAATCACCTTGTCACTATATTTGTGGACATTGAAAAGGCTTATGAACGTACATGGCGACATGGCATACTTTCTACTCTTTTTAGCTTCGGTTTTAGGGGTAATTTACCAATATTTTTAAAACACTTTTTATCTCGTAGAACATTTCGTGTTCGCATGAGTAATTTTTATTCCGATAATTTTATCCAGGCTGAGGGAGTCCCGCAAGGAAGCGTCCTCAGCGTCACAATATTTACCCTTCATATTAGCCAGATTTTAAATATCTTGCCACCATCTGTTCATGGAAGTTTATATGTTGATGACCTTCAAATCTTTTGTCAAGGCCAAAACATGTCATTAATTGAGAGACAGCTGCAGAACGCAGTTAACAAGTTGGTAATGTGGTGCGATAATAAAGGGCACACTATATCTGCCGATAAAAGTCGGTGCATCCCTTTCTGCAGGAAAAGAAATATTCACCTTGTTCCAAACATTTATATTCAAAATATTCCTATTCCTGTTTCTAAAGAAGTACGTCTTTGGGGAGTGATTTTCGATCACAAGCTCACCTTCCTTCCACATGTTTTACACTTGAAGAAGAAATGTGAAAAATCTATAAATATTTTAAAAGTGCTCTCCAAGACATCGTGGGGAGCCGATCGAACCTCCCTTCTTCGTATTTATGAGGCAGTCATTCTTTCTCGTTTAGATTATGGATGCATGGTGTATGGATCTGCTCGCCCTAGTGTTTTATACAGGCTGGATACCATTCATCATAGCGCTCTACGAATCTCTTCAGGCGCCTTTAGAACTTCACCTGTAGAAAGTCTGTATAATATTTGTCACCAGCTACCTCTTAAATTAAGACGGAACAAAATATATATATTATATTTTTTCCGTGTGCAGAGTGTACCGAACCATCCTTTGTGTAAAATTGATCTTCCGGCTAGTCTTCGAAGAATTTATGACGCTCGACCCTATCATGTTCTTCCATTTTGTGAGAGAGTCAAAATGCTTCTGCATGACTTGGGCCTTAACAATGTTAATATCAAATCTGTTGATTACTTTTGCATTCCTCCCTGGGATGTTCCGCAATTTTCATTCTTGAATCCATTTTATAAATTTGATAAATCTGTGATTCCGCCTGTGGTTTTCCAGCAACTATTTTCTAGCCATCGCTGTTTGTACTCTTCCCACATACCCTTTTTCACAGATGGCTCAAAATCGGAGGAATATGTTGGTTGTGGTATTGTCACTCCGTCTCATACTTTGAACTATCGGCTGCATAAATATAACTCTGTGTATACCGCTGAGTTAGTGCCATTTCCTATGCTCTTCAGGAAATATCGCCTGCTACTCAGCATAATGTAATTATTTATACAGACAGCATGAGCGCTTTAGAAACCGTCTCACTACAACAATCGAATGCGCCCCGAGGCTTTCAAAATTTTATACTCTTTACAACAACTTCAGAAAAAGGGTTGTAATATTACCTTTTGTTGGGTGCCGAGTCATGTAGGCATTTCTGGCAACGAAGCGGCAGACTCAGCTGCGAAATCTGCTTCATCTTTTTTGACACAAGATCTTCCCTATTGCGATATCAAGAAAACTCTTATTAGCCGCCTTAATTCCACTTGGCAAGAAAAATGGGATAAACAAATACATAATAAATTGTATGTCATTAAACCTTCCACTGATGCCTGGCCTGCTCTACCTATACGAGAGTTAGACGTCAAACTAACTCGTCTCCGTATAGGACATACTCGCTTTACTCACCGCCATCTTCTCTTTGGCGAGAGACCACCAGTCTGTCCTCGATGTAGTGTTGATTTTAGCATTGTTCATATTTTGGTTGAATGTAGTTCATTTAATAATCATCGTCATTTTTATTTTAATTCGTTGTCTGTAAATATGCGCGACTTGGTGGGCGAAAAACACCATCCAAATATTTTTAACTTTTTAAAATCCATTTGTTTTTATACTTGGATTTAACACATCTCATTTTCCCATTGTTTGTAAATGTTTTTTGTTTTTACTTTGTGTATCGTGATATTTAAGGAGCTTTTTTATCTTTGTACAATTGTTTTGTATATTTTATAAAACGTATCTTTTGGTTTTAAATTTTACCATTTGATCAGCGCAGCATAGCGAAATATGGCTCTTGCGCCAATAAACAACAACATCCAACCAACCTGGTTGTATTTACCCTTCCCCTAAATCGCCACTTTTGTGTTAGAAATGTTTCAGTCTGACATTATATTTCGTTTATAATACTTTTTAAAGTTATGTTATCGAGTAGTAGTTATAGATAAGTATAACGTTTTCGAAATGTGTGGGAAGTCCATGGTTTTAAGTCAATAGTTATGTTTCATGAACATGATAAGTCATTCCCAAGTTTGTGCAATTTTTACTTATGAACATTCCATAATTTTCAAATACACAGACTTGTATATTTTCATGTTGGGAAAGACAACGATAGTCTTATCAAACAACTGAAAGCATTAATTTCATGCGTACGTGTTCAAACGTAATTGCAAATGGCTATCATGCCGTTCTACAGAGGCATTGGAAAAATCATAAAGTTCGGAGCATGGCGACGCATTTTTGGAAACTATGGGCCCTTTTATATACCCCCCACTCCCCCCCCACACACAAAATGGATGTACCGTCATCAGGCGTGGATTAGCCGATGCCACTTTCTTCTGTATCCACCAGGAAGGCAAGAACCAGACAAAACTAAAATCCATTTTTACAGTGCTATCGGGTACATGTTTTCAAGGATAACCCGATTTTCTCTTAAAAAGCCCCCTCAGGGGCTCACCTACTATAGGTGAGTACGGGTGTCCCAATCCCGAGGTACCCAGGGATCTTTACTCCCATCAAGTTTACTCTCCCCTATGCCTCTTACTGTCTGCTTGATCCTTCCATCCCTCGACGGCAAGCGAGGGAGCTCTCCATGAGAAGCTGTCGCCGCTCTGTTTGCTTCTTGCTTCTCATGGACAGCCAAAAACCCCACGTGTTGACCGTGCGTGGCAACCCATTGGAAGGGTGGTGCACTGTTGGTCCCCAGTGTATCAATTCGGTCGGTAGATAGCCACCAGAGTGGTTAGTCTGCTAGGGATCAAGCGAAGGGGTCACCTTCTGGGGCTCTGCGTTAAGGGTGGTAGACGTTCCTGGAAGTGGCCCTTAGCGTATAGGTTCCAGCTAGCATCAAGGTGGATACTGAGGCTGGGAATTCCCAGAGCCAGCAATCGCCTTCCCATGTAGGGCTCCGTGGTGGGCGGTGCCGTTGGGGCCCGAATTTCTATTCTACTGTGCATGGGCTCTTCCTTCAAACCTTCTTTCTGTTTTCCAATTACTTGTGATACTCGTTTTATTATTGTTCATACGCCTAAAACTTTTCATTCGGTTTCTCCTTTTCTGATTCAGAGACTAATTGTATCTGTTATTGGCGAAGTGAAGAATGTTAAAAAACTTCGTTCTGGTGATCTTCTCATTGAAGCTGCCAATAAAACTCAAATCTCAATCATGAAGAAACTTAAAAAGCTTGGTGATTTCCCTGTAGAAACTTCTCCCCATAAATCCTTAAACTACTCTCGTGGTATAATTTCCGAGAAAGACTTTTTACCAAATACAGAACATGAGCTTGTGCAGGAACTCAGTGGTTATAAAGTTATCACAGCGCGTCGCATCCACACCAAACAAGACGGTGTCATGGTACCTACACAGCATGTAGTACTCACTTTTTCGACTCCTGACCTCCCAAAAGCAATACGGGCTGGTTATTTGCATTGTAGTGTGCGTCCATACATTCCGAATCCTTTGCGCTGTTTTAAATGCCAGAGGTTCGGTCATTCGCAACCAAGTTGTCGAGGTACAGTTAGATGTGCCAAATGTGCAGAAATTGGACACGATTTTAAAAGTTGCACTTTAGAAACACTAAAATGCTCCAACTGTTTAGCCGCACATCCTGCCTTCTCTCGAACCTGCCCAAAATGGTTAATTGAAAAACAAATACAGGCGACTAGAGTGAAACAAAATATGTCCTACACAGAAGCTCGTAAATTAATAGTCGGACAAATGCCAAGGCCAGGGGTATCTTACTCCTCTGTTCTCACCCAAAAAACAGATATTGGTATTCAATACGACCTTAGCGATATCAAATCCGTGAAAGTATTAACTCCCTCTGTAAATGTAACTAATAACGCCACATCTTCCAAAGTTTCAAATTCACCAGAACTGCCACTTTCTAAGGTACAACAGTACATTACGTCTGCCAAAGGACAAAAAAATACCAAAGGGAAAAGTCGGAAAAAATTGAAATCACCATCTCTACAGCATCCTCCACGTCCTCCTGATTCCTCTACAATGGAAGTCTTGAATGAGATATTAAAATTAACAACATCCTCTTCTGATTTGTCGGATGTTGAGATGGATCATTCTTTAACCTTTTCAGATGCAGGTGCTAGGCTCAGTAGCAATCCTGATCTCAAATCTTAAAATTCAAGTGTCTAGGTATTTCCTGGAATTGCCGCGGTTTTCGCTCTAAAATTACCGATATTAAAACATTAATTAACGCTTATCAGATTGCTATTATAGCCCTTCAAGAAACTTTTGAAATCAACACATCCAGCAAAAATTCGGAGTTACTCAAGTACTAGAAAAGATGTAGATATAGGTGCAGCCCCAACGGGAGGTGTCTGCATATTGACTTCAAATTTGTATCCCAGTACCGTTCTTCCAATACATACTTCATTACAGGCCGTTGCAATACAAATCCATTTTAAAACCCTTATAACAGTTTGTAACATTTACCTCCCACCAAATGAAACTATTAATCAGGAAGAACTAAATTTGTTAATTGATCAGTTGCCCACACCTTTCATCTTGTTTGGAGACTTTAATGGTCATAGCATGTTATGGGGTAGTGATAAAACTAATTCTCGTGGAAGACAGATCGAGAAACTTATCTCCGATCACTGTCTCTGTCTACTTAATAGGGATGAAAAAACTTATTTTCATATGGCAACACGCACATTCCATACATTGGACTTGGCTATTTGTTCTCCTTCACTTATGCCCTCGCTGAATTTCGTTGTTGAAAGTGACCTTCATAACAGCGATCACTTCCCGCTTCTAGTCTCCCATGCTGACAATGTTTGTGCGAATTCATTTCCACGGAAATACCTTTTCCGGCGTGTAGATCGGAAAGCATTCAAACAACTCGCTGTGATCACTGAGGAAATGGTCAAGTCTTCAGACATAAATGACGCAGTTCGATACGTCACTGATGCAATAATTGCTGCTGCTGATGCATCAATACCCAAGAGCTCTTCTCATCCGCACAGATTGCGAAAACCGTGGTGGAGCGATGCATGCTATGATGCTCTTAAGAAACAGAAGTAAATGTGGGGTATCTTCCGTCGATATCCAACCACAAAAAATTTTATTGCTTTTAAAAGCGCCAAAGCACATGCTCGTAGAGTCCGCAGTAGAAGTGAACGAGAGTCGTACATACGATTCACTTCTTCAATAACTTCTTCAACATCGAGTTCTCAATTGTGACGAAAAATTAGAGCAGCAAACGGTATATACAAAGATTTTACATTTTCCATCCTGAAGCGTGGTAATACCAATTACTCTTCCCCAGAAGATATCGCTAATGTCATTGGAGAAACCTTTGCTGAGATTTCCCATTCCCATTCCTACTCTATGACTTTCCAGGAAATTAAGAAACGTTTTGAACAGCATCCTGTATCATTTGACAGCGACAAATATGCTCCCTACAACTGTGAATTTAAAATGTTCGAATTACAGAAGGCTCTATCCCAGTGTCATAATTCATCTCCAGGACCAGATGGAGTAACATACTGCATGCTTCAAAATCTACGCGAAAATTCCCTCTTAAATGTTCTTCGATTGTTTAACCGAATCTGGAATGAGCATGTTTATCCAAAACAATGGCAAAATGCTATTGTTATTCCAATATTAAAACCTGGGAAAGATAGCGCTGACCCACTAAGTTACCGACCTATAGCACTTACAAGCTGTCTTTCAAAAACACTTGAGAGAATGATCAACTCCAGATTAATATATGAACTGGAAAGGAATAATTTTATACCAATGTATCAGAGCGGATTCCGTAGAGGACGCTCTACACTAGACAATATTGTTTATTTAGAAACTCAGATCCGTAGTGCATTTGTCAAAAAATATCATTTAGTTTCTGTTTTCTTTGACGTTGATAAAGCGTATGACCGCACTTGGCGTTACGGTATCCTACGTACTTTATCAGATTATGGATTTTATGGAAATTTGCCGGTTTTTATACGAAACTTTTTATCTCGGCGTTCTTTTAATGTTCGTGTTGGAGGTGTACTTTCAAACTCTTTCATTCAATCTGAGGGCGTCCCTCAGGGAAGCGTTTTGAGTGTAACGCTTTTCATCCTTCACATTTCAAAAGTCCTTTTAAGTTTGCCTCAATCCATTGAAGGCAGTCTCTACGTAGATGACTTGCAGATATCTTGTCAGGGAGCGAGCATGGATGAAATAGAGAGAAGACTTCAAACTGCTATCGATAGTATCCTTTCATGGTGCGAACGAAACGGACACACCATTTCCTCAAGCAAAAGCAGTATTGTGCATTTTTGCAGGAAAAGGAATTTACATCCTGAACCAGAACTTTATATTTACAATCAACCTATTCCAGTTGTTCAAGAAGTTCGTTTCCTAAGAGTTATTTTGGATAGTAAACTCATTTTTTATCGCATATTCTATATTTACGTAAAAAGTGTGAAAGGTTATTGAATGTACTGAAAGTTTTATCAAACACGACTTGGAGCGCGGACCGTGGTTCTCTTCTTAGGATATATCAAGCAGTCATACTCTCTCGCATTGATTATGGTTGTATTGTTTATAATTCTGCACGCAAATCTGTCTTACGGAAACTTGATACGGTTCATCATTCAGCTTTAAGAATATGCTCTGGAGCTTTCCGAACATCCCCCATTGAGAGCCTTTATGCTGAATGTCACCAAATGCCACTATTTTTGAGGCGTCAGATATTGTCACTTATTATTTTAAAGTAATGTCGAACTCTAACCATCCTTTGAAACAACCGCTTTCCAATTGTTCAATCAGCAGGCTTTATAATGCTCGACCATCTTGTATCCGTCCTTTCTTTGACCGCACGAAACTTTTGATTAAAGATATGAACCTAGAGGAATTGCAAGTCCTGTCGACAGGTGTTTTTCATCAAGCCCCTTGGGAAATACTCTCAGTGGAGCATATAAACCCCTTCATAAATTTTAATAAGAGTGAAACTTCTCCAGTCATTTTTCAAAGCATTTTCCACTCTCATCGAAATCAGTATTCTGATTATATTGCCGTCTTTACAGGTGGTTCTAAAACTGAGGGGCACACAGGTTTTGGTGTTGTATTTGATAATATTTCATACAGCCATAGTCTTTCTTCCTCATTTTCCGTCTATAGTGCCGAAGCAATGGCAATATTTTATACCTTGCAACGAATTTCTAGAAGTAAATTTCGGAAATTCTGTATTTATAGTGATAGCAGGAGTGTTCTAACACATCTGGGACACCATTCTTTCCACTACCATCCAATTGTTTTGGATATTTTATATAGCTACCATTCCCTCGAAAAGAACGGGTTTGACATAATATTTTGCTGGATCCCAGGTCACGTTGGAATTGATGGCAACGAGAAGGCAGATAGCATAGCTCGATTGGCCTCAATTCCTTTAAATTATGAAACACCATATGATGACATCCACCGATGTGTGCAACGAAATATCTATACTCCGTGGCAGGAATCCTGGAGCTGCCAAATCGACAATAAACTTTACAGCATTAAACCTATTATTAACACGTGGCCGACTATGCCTTCTCGTCAGGCTGATGTGAGGCTGACTCGCCTTCGAATTGGTCATACTCGTTACACTCACAAGCATTTGTTATTTAGAGACCCGGCACCGATATGTTCCTCATGCAGAATACCCGACTCGATAGATCATATTTTAACAAAATTTCCAGATTTCAACCCCCTTCGTCTATATTTTTTTGGCACTACTGATGTAAATCTGAAAGACCTGCTGGGGGAAAGGCCCCACCTACAGTTGTTTGCTTTCCTTAGACATATTGGATTTTTATCAAAAATTTAAAAATTTTCTTCATATTTCAGATGTTTATATGAACTTTATATTTCATTTGAAATTTTAATATTTTGCTATTTTATTCCTTCGCTGTTTAACATTTGTTTCATGTCTATCTTGTATCGTAGCGCGTATGTTTTAGAATTTTACATACATGGTTTTACGTTTTTAATCAATGTTTGGCGCAGCTTAGCCAGACATGGCTCTTGTGCCACTAAAATTCAAATTCAATTCAATTCAATTCTCTTAAAAAGTGTTGTCACCACAGAATGCAACGAAGAAGAAAATTCCATGCCAGCCATTAAAAGCAATTGTCTACATCCGCAAACTCACCGCGACTGCAGGAGATAACTTCCAATAGGAATCGGAAGCTCCTTCAACACCAAAAGAACGCATTTATACAAGCAAAGATTTTAAAGGTACTTCATCCATGCAAAATATACCTCCCAATAATCTGCACTATTTAGCAGAATAATGCATAACTGTATACCAACTTGAATAATTTGTAACACATTATGTAAATGTCTACCTTTTAGATATGTGGCATATGTGAAGATTCTTTATCATCAAAAAATGATCCATTCTTGTGTTTTCAAGAATAATGGAAGCTTCATTTTGGACATTCGCCTTAGATCTAATAAATAGGCTACTTGAAACACCATGTACTTTCTTCCCAACATAGTATAATATATTCCGATTATTTGTCTTTCATGTACCAAACCTTTGGAATTCTCATTTAGGGCTATAGATTGCCTTTCATGCTTCCAATTTCCAAAAAAAAAAAAAACAGGTACAGCTTCAAAATCCTACCAAATTTGAAAAAAGAAAGGATCATGTCCTTTGAATTCATTCGCAATATTTACGGATGTCAAAGAATTTAGGTAGGGTACCATCACTACACGAGCAATAACAGAAAGGAAACCTCTTTTCTGTTTCATCACTAGAGATCAACTTTTTTCCACCCAAATTACACTTCTGTATCAATATGCAGACGAATTTAATGCATCACAACCAAAATAATTATCACTAGATCTTTCAAACATTTAAAAATTTCATTTTTTCAGAAAACATGGAAAAATCGCGTGTCAGTGCAGTGCAATTTCTTACATTAATGCTTATCACTTAACCACGTCCTGAGCAAAACGAAATTACCTCTGACCTTCAAATGAATCAGTCCAGGTAATTTCTTTTTTTGAATAGTGGTGAAAATGCAAGTTGTGTGAAAAATAGACGTTATTCCGAGCAGATAAAGGAATGCCGTTTGCAGTTAAGCAAATAACTTCGTGAAACAGATGTCTAGTGGACAAAACAAGAAATGTGCTTTTTTATAGTGCCCACTACAGTAATTTGCTCTGAAATTTGATTTCGAATAGAAGCAAATATAGATGTTATTACCGCACTTAGTCCTTTATACGATGCTCAACTATTAATGGGACAGTGTAGTAAGATCTGTGATTTTTATTTTGTAATGCATGTTCTTTATCCATTCAGACTTTCCCAAGTCCTTATAAGGAAATATTTCAGTCATTTTAATAGAAAAATGGAAGGATTTGAGAAGCTTCAAGAGCAAAACCAGTGGAAAGCTTTTTCACTTTTGTAATCCATGAGTGATTCTGAAATATCCATTCAGGAATCGAGACAAGTAAATGTTCAGACAAGAAAGCAGCATCCTATGTGGTAGTGCAATGGAAAAAAGCCAACAACCTGAGAAAATATAAAAAAGCTTGTGAATGTGTGCGTTATAATTTGTTCCAGCAGTTTTCTTTTTCAAGTATTTCATGAAGCCAAGGCTCATGATTGTTAATAATTGTTCAGGTGAATTTCAAGGAAAAATAAGAAATAGTGAGCAGAAAAAGATATGCATTGGGTGCAAAGTTAACATTTTTTTTTTTTTTTTTTGTAATGCACATTACATAAATTTGTTCATTTCAGTGAGGTGCTAATTCTGAAATTCACCGCAAAGGGAGATTCCTGCAAGCCTTTAAAATATAAAATCGGCAATGAAGTACAAACAATATGATCAAGTTTTTTTTTTTCGCTATTCGATTTTTATTTCCTGAAGTGTTTGCGTCTCATCTTGGAGCAACATTACTTTCGTCCAGACAATGAAAAAAAGGAATCGAGTATCTTTAAACAGGAGACTCAAACCAAGCATTATTTTTAAATACCCTCTACAGTAATTTTTTCTCAGGGAGCTCCTTTCGGAAAATATTCCAAACATCAAATCTAGAGTCTAGATCGAATGTCAAGAAACAAAAATATCCATTTAA
>JAPMOR010020579.1:0-37091 GCA_026543865.1 Argiope aurantia
TATAGAGTATTAGAATTTGACACATGAAACAATATAAAATCGAATATTTGCAATATGAGATCTATTGAATTCTTATTGTATGTTTTGGTATAGTAAGTTTTCCGAGTAGTTTTCTTTATGATAATCTATGTCCGTTGAAGGAAAATTTTACATTTTATTGTAATGGAAATGCCATTATGAAATAAGAAATTCTGAAGGCATAATTTATTATTTGAGATATTTAGAAATGCAAAATTTCTCTAAAATAGGGGATACAAGGTAACTATATATTCTGTTATTCCATGATTCAAGGCAAGTATTTTTAAGTGTGAGAAAATCCATTCGGAAGGAAAATCCATTCGGAAGGCACGGCAAAAAACTGCTTTCAATTTTACTTCGCAGTAAAAAAAAAAAAAAAAAAAAGTTTAATACTTCTCCTTAGAAACTTAGAGCATGCATGCGTTTTTAAATTTTCGAAAAAATAAAAAAGTGATTATTGTGAAAATATTTTTCAGTAAATTGCCGTATTCGATATGTCAATTAGTATTAAAATATTTCCTTGCCAAAATGAAATTAAACTAGTTAATATTATAGATGATTTTTATGGCCTTTCATGAATATTTTTTATGCCATGAGAAATGTAGCATGCAGTCAAAAATCTGTAGTAAAAAGTGTTTAAAAAAACAGAATAAACAATGAATATTATTTGCTTTATATATTCTTTACCGAATTTGCTTTATTGAATACTAGCCGCCTTTGGCGACCAGCCGCTTCGCCAGTATTACCGCTCTCTACAATTTTAAATTAAATATTTTAAGTAACTGGTCTCTTAATAGATTCTCAAACAAAACAATTTTAATCTTCAAATTTTGATACTCATACCAAACTTTTGTCATTTCCGGTAAAACTTCAACTTTAATTTAAAGTGGAAATGATGAAATTGCAATTAATATAAAGATATTTTTTAATAAAACAAAGCTTAAAGTTTTATTTATCATCTTTATTGTTATTTATTTATTATTATTATTATTGAATATGAATATTGCAAACAGAATCGCTCGGTATTTAAGTCTTATGTAAACTACAAAATTTTTTCATAATTGATGTAATATCTCAAAGAATAATTCAACAAAAATTTCTCAGATTCAGCATAAAATTCAGTTTTTAGTTTTTTTTTTCTTTCAAAAGAATTGAAATGAAATCAATAATAATATTTTGTTCCGGCCTATAAATATATTTCAAAAATTATGAAGTCTAAATTTAATACAGTAAGGTATCATATTCTGAGAAATATTCTGGACACACCAAATTTTAAATAAATGAATGAATGTTTCTATTTTCCACGATCAACTAAGACTTATTTATGAAGTTTTGAATGTTAAAAATTTAAGAAAACTCAACATTTTTATAATTTTAGGCCAATTAATCTTGAGAAACCTGCGCTCTGATTAGCGTATTTTTTTTTTTTTTTTTGAAACGAACGATAGAAAATCTAAAATTATCCTTTTATTATTGAATAGTGATATTCAAATTTTCATAAATCAGTCAATTTAAGTGATTGATTTAGTTGATTGGAAATTAACTCTTTTTATTTAAAATATTAGTGTTTCAAGAACATTTTGTTAATCGTGATTTCCACAACAGAAGCTTTATGTAAAATTAAAAATTCGTTATTTATTAGAGCATTTATTAAATCAAGTTACATAAAATACAATCATTTTCCATTTACACTATTTTATCAGATCTGTGTCTTACTAAAGGTCTACAAATTAGCTGTGTGGCCCTGATTTGAATGGATATCCTGTTCATATTAAACAAAACTTGCCTTAAAATAAAACTGATTTATTGGATTAATAATATAGTGAGTGTAAAAGATCATAAAATAATTTTTCTTGAATTTATTTTTTAGAAAAAATAATATTTCCTATTTGTTTCATTTCCTACAGACACGTGCCGAAAATTATATTTTTGCAGATTTCCTGTCCAAAAAGATTTAATTTATTTTTAATTGGAGCTTTAATCAATGTGATGGCAACACTTAGAAAAAAGCTATTTTTTTCCCATGAATGCGAAACGTGCTCGTGCAGCTTAAATTTTATTTTTATTTTGTACGAAAAAAATTGTTGAAAAATATAGTTAAAATATTTATTTAAAAATTTATTAAAAATAGAAATTTAATTTTAAGGTTACAACATTGGTATCATTTAAAAGATAAATTTTTGATCTTTAACTTCATGTAAAAATCTTTGTTGTGCGGTAATATTTTCGGAAGTTATAGCAAAAACACGTCAAAATAACCCCCAGGTGCACATTCCCGACCTACAAGGTATACACGTGCCAAATTTGGTAGCTGTAGGTTGAATGCTCTGGCCTGTAGAGCGCCAACACAAACACACATTAAGCTTTATTATAAGTATAGATAAGTTTTATTGTTATACAAAAAAATTCTTTCATATAGAATTAATTTTTTCTGTTAAAAGTACGTGCATATTGAGCTGTAATAATCACCAAAAAAATTTAGAAAGGGAAAATATTAAAATATAACTATTTTCTATATTATAAAACTATTTTTTGTAATAATAATTATGACAAAGTAATTAAATTTTAAAATAAAGAAAAGGAATGTGTTATATAAAAATATTTCATTTACCTTCAGTTTCAATTTCTTCTTCTACTATGTCGGAATAAAAAAAGATGCATTTTTTCGAGATTTTGGGATCTGAAAATAAATTTTTAAGTATGGTTTGATTGTTCTCATCTCTTTTGATCAAATCGTCGAATGCCTCATCGGTAGTATTGATGGATAAAAATCTATAAATAACATCTTTAATCCATTCGAATCTTAAATCATCCATATTCTATTACCTTTTCATCAGCGTGAGAAACGCAACGAAAATTCAGACATTCTAAAAATTTTCATTTCCCTCTTAACCGCATCAGAGCGTTTCCACGGCAACTATAAGGTTTTGCTGTTTGTGGTTTGAAAATAAATTTTTTTTCAAGCTGATAATGAAGCTATTAAAATGTGAAGAAATTACAGGTTATTAGCAATGATAAATTTTGCATCAATCAAAAAGGATTGTTGAATTATTTTTTAAGGACAAAATGATTAATTTTTCTAGATGTTTCTTAAGAAAAGTCAAAACAGAACAACTCAACTTCAGTTCCAAACAAAACAACAGACAGACGGAATTTTTAGAAATCGGTAATTCCCTGCTCGTGTTGGATCTACTTTGATGAAGTTACGCATTTTATATATATATATATATATATATGTTTATAACTGTATTCTGTGATCTTCAGCATTTTTATTTTCAAAAAAGTATCTGAATCTCGAAATATATATAAGGATTTTAAAAAATGGATTCCTGTAGTGGAGGAGATATTGACAGTCATGATGTAAACAAGACAAAATCTGACGTAGATGGTGAATTTGCCATGGAAGATTTTAAAGAATCTTTGTTGAATTGTGAAAAACAAATAAACCCATCTGGCAATGAAAGTGATGAAGAGTACAGTGATGCCAAAGATGCGTGCTCTGATGAAGAGCTGGACATGGATGAGGAATCAATTGCTGACAGCCATAAAGATCTTTCAGATGACCAATTAGAGGTTTTTAGATTCGATTTATTTATTTGATATATTATAATTTTATTTATAATTTTATAATTTTATTTGATTTATAATTTTATTTGATATATTATTGACAGTTTCTACATTATTTTTATTGGGTCCTTCTCTTAATTATTATAAGGAGTTTAAACTTTAGATGAAGACAGATCTTAAATTTGATTTTTCCTTATTACTGTTATTTTTTTAAAAATAAAGACTAGTTTTTATAATGAGTTTATCAACTTTTTAATTGCAATTTAAGCTTTTAAAACTTATTGAATTATTAAAGAAACTCTTATTTCTTATTCGTCTTGCTCAATACACAGAAATATTTTTACTGTAGTTATCTTTCTAGATTTTGCAGAGGGTTTTTTTTGAAGTATCAAATAAGTTTTATTAAAAATTTAAACAGGGCAGCTTTATAATAGTAATTTTTTGTGATTTTACTATTTTTGGCTATCAAATTTTTGTAGAAGGTAAAGTAAAAGAAATTTTCATTCTTATCTCATTATTGAATACTTGAATTTTGAAAATTGCATTAAATTGTTAATAGTTCCTTGCAATTGTACATATTATATCGAAAAATAACAAACACATAAGACTCTTTGAAAAGACCATATGATAGTAGCATTTGATTTTTGACTGAATATTTAGCAATGTGGCATCCTTGCAGATTGCAATTTGAAATCTTGCTTTCTTTCTTTGCAAATTAGGACTATGATGACTAATCGACTGATTGCAATATTTTTTTCTGATTTATCTAATTTGACAAAAATCTGGTTTTTAACTATCAACTGTTATGTAGATTATTTTCCAGAGTTTTATAGTAAGTGAAGAAAAAATGTAAAAATTTGGTTCAATTCTTTGATTTGATTAACTAAATCCTATTTGCTATTGAAATATATATGAATTTGTATGTGTGCATAATGTTATCTCCTAATTTAATTTTAAATCCTAATTACCTAATTTTTTTAATCTTAAATTGGCAATATTGCTTTATTCTATAATTTCTTGATCTAGATTCCACTTTTGTATTTAATTACTTTTAATGGGAACTCTAGGAAATTGCTCATGCTTCAAGCAAAAAGATTAAAAAAAAAAGATTTTCTTTCCTGAGTCTACATGTATCAAAGAAATCGCTATCAGAATCTTATAATAAAGTAATTGAAGGGAAATTTTTTTTCACTTTTTGTTGTTGTGTCATAATTTAAACAGATAGGCCTTTTTATTGTCTCTTATAAATTATACCTCTTTTGTAAATTTCTTCTTTTCAGCCACATATATGCAAAATTATGCTTACAGTGTTATCTATATTCTTTTTAGGGTAAAAATAAGGTATGCTAAGGAAAATTGATGATAAGATGTTCGGTTTTCCCTCATATAAGATAAGAAGGAAAAAAATATTTCTCTTCATGCCTTTCCTTTCCTTCTCAATATGGCTGTGTATCTATGTTAAATTCAGTATCTAAATTTTTTATATTACCCATTTCTATTATATTTTTACAAGAAAATTTGGCATGCAATGAAAAATAAACAATTAAACTTTACATTATGAACCTTTATAATTTTACATTCTGATGGCTTGAGAAATATTCTTTTTTTAAAATTAATCTACTCTTTGCTTTTTTCTGAGATTTTTATTAAAAATTCCATATAATTAAAATACAGGATTTCTTCAAAATTAATTAGTTTATTTTTAAAAAATTGTATTAAACTTGCAGAATATCAATTTTGCTTTTCTGATTATTTCCAACATTAAAAATTTAAAAATAAAAATAAAATATTTGGACTAAAATAGTGATTTGTGGGGATAAATGTGTACATTTTTGAGGGATCAACAAAACGATATAATATATGTGTGATAGATATTATTTTCAGATAATCGATTAACATCTAATTTCATGATTATTTTATAATTTTTTAGAAACGGAAAGATGAAGCTATTACGTTGAAAAATAAAGGAAATGATTGTTTCAAAAATGCTGACTATAAAGAAGCTGTAAATTTGTACACTCAAGCTTTGAACACATGTCCTTTAAAATATCAAAACGACAGATCTATTTTGTATGCTAATCGAGCTGCTGCAAGGATTAGCTTAGTAAGTTAGAAATTCTTTAACCTCTTTTTATAAATCTTTTATATATCTTTATGAGTATAATAATTTCATAATAAAAATGTGTATTTTTATATTTTTACAGGCCTTTTAAAAACTTTTTTTGCATATATATATAATTTTTTATGTAATAGATTTGATAATAGATATAATTTTTATATCTCTTCTGCTTTTATATGTAATAGATTAAATTTGCCCTCTTAGTTTTGCAAATTATATCCAAAGGATATGGTTTGTAGTGAAAAATTGAACTTTATGTTTCTGTTATATTTCAAACTTCTTATTATAATGCAACTACTGATTCTGAAGCAATGCAACATTTGATTTTTTTTCCACATTGTTTTGTGAAGCAGTTCTATATCAATGTTTTTTTGTATGTAAATATAATTGGTTTCCACATAATGGCATCCAATTTATATTAGGCTTTTTATTAATATTTAAATTGTCATTTGATTAATTTAAGCAAAAATTCTTAGTTGTTTATATAATTTGAAAATAAGTACTATTGCATTACTTTTTCCAATATTTAGTTTCATTAATTCATAACTTTTGAATGATAAATTTGGTTTAAAAATATTTAAATTGTGAATCTGCACTGAAGGCATTTTCTAAAACTGTATGCTGTATGGTATTAGAAATGAGACTTGTCAGATAAATTAGGAAAAATTAATTTTTTTTCCATCAGACCTTGTTGGTAAATTGTTGAGTTAAAATTTTTTTTCCTTCTTTATTTTCAAATGAATTAGTTCTAACTTTACCATTATTTTATCACTTCATGAAGCATTAAAGCAATGGGGAATTGAAGAGGGGCAAGGGAAGGCAAAGATGTGAAAAAATTATTTAAATCTATGGGAAAAGCAAACTTTTTTCTTTTATTTATATCATTACCATAAAATAGAATGCTATTTTTATTATTGCTTTTATTAAGCTATCATAAAATGTTATTAAATGAAATGTTTTTATCCATGTAAGTGTCTGTGGAGCAAGAGATAGATAAATATACTTTCTAAATGATATTTTAGTTCTGAATGTAATTTTATTTATTAAAATTATTATTAATTTTATATATTTTTTATTAATGGCTGTTATTTTTTCATGTGATATTCTTGAGTACTAATTGATTTAATTTTACTTTTCAGGATAAAAAAGAGGAAGCAGTGTTGGATTGCAATAAAGGTATTAATTTCTTCACTTGCGACTTTTAGTGAATCATGAGCAAACACCAAAAACTTATTATTTTTCATTTAAAAAAGGGTTCTTCTAAGCTACTTTACACATCCTGTAATAATGTCATTTTCATTGAAGACCCATCCCTCCTGCAAATAACTAAACTGAGCAATAAATATCATAAAATGAAATACTAATTTCACTGAATTATCTTTGATGAGGTCTTATCATTCCATTTTGTTGTATGTAACATTAGAGTGCATTAGTTAGTGATTTTATTATTTTCTCATGTATAATTTTCTGTTCACCTCGTTTTTAGAAATTTAGTTTTAATTTTTATGATTGTGTGAAATAATATTAATTTTAATAGAATATTAAGATACATCATATTTTCATTAATGAATCTGATAGTAATATAAAGTTTATCAAACCCAAACATTGTATTCGTTTTTTTAAGAAATGTACTCATTTTTACTAATATATTCATTTTTTAAAGAAATGTTAGCATGGTCATTGCATTTGTTTTGATAAATTTTATATTGATAATGCATTTATATAATGTCTTACTGATTGCTTTTTATTTGTTTATTCATTGTCATAAAAGCCCTGAATGTTTTTTCAGTGAAGGGAAATTCTATACTTGATGATATGCTTGCAGCTTTATATCCTTTAGCCCTTTTATATTATCTTTTAAAAAATAAGATAAAGTTTTTTTCTTTTGATTTCTTTCTTTCCCCCCTTGTTATAATTCTACTAATTAGTAATAAATATAAATGCATATTCAAATTATAATCATATAGAACCGTTTGCAGCCATTACTATTGGATTTCTAATCTGAACAGGCAATTGAAAATTTTGCTCTATGTTTTGGAATTATTTGCATTTGAAATCATATATTGGAATTATAAATCATTACTGTTGAAAAACATTAAAAGCTTCAAAATTGTTCAAGGGAATACATCATAACATGTTTGATTCTTGTTAATTTGCTTTATGTGTATTAGAAATTTTGTAATATATATTGAATTAATATATTATTATAACAATTATAAAAAGGCAAATCACACCTGGATTTAAAAGATCCTCTTTATTTTGAAACATTTTGGAGAAGGACCATTTTAGACTATTGGCAGCACACAATATAATTTTTTTTATTGTTTTAAAATAATGGTTTTATCTGCTACTGTTCTTCCTCCCTTCCCCCCTTGTTTGGAAATATAAAGTTGGGCAATAATTTTTTTCATTTTATAATTTGATAGATAATTAAAATTATATATATTTGTGTGTTCTTTATAAAATAGTACTATTTTAATATCTTTAAACTTAATTATCTGTACATATTAATTAAATTAAATTTTAATTTTGTACTATCTAGTAGCGAGTTTGAGAAACGATAGATTTCCATATTAAAAGTTGAAGAAGTGATTAATATAAAATATCTCCTGTTTTGTTCACTAAACAGTATTTTTGCTTAAATATTTGTAATTAAATTTATTGAATAATAAAACAAAATTGTATAGCTCTGAAATAATAAAATGTGCTAAAAATTCAATGTGCAGGTTATTTATTCAAATAACCAAGTAATTGTTAAAGGGGCAATATAATTTGCCTATGCTATTCTGTTATTCTTCTCCTTAATTAAAATCTAACCAATGACCATGAAAGTTTATATTACTTTCTTATATATTAAATATAGATAAGGTACTGAGCTCGTTAAAAACTTCAGATTTTAACAAATCTATACTTTTTAGACCTTCTCAAGTTTGAAAACTGTATTTTAGATTTTATGTCTGTCTGTGACAAAGATAATTAAACAATACTTTAATAATTTGTGTTTAATTTGATGTATGATTTTACTGATTTGAAAAATGATCTTTATACCAAATTGTAGATTTCTATAAAAATTTCAGTGAAAACCATTCATGGAAAGTCTCTCTGGTTGGTTCTTAGTATAAGTTAACACAATAACTATAAAACAAAAGAGAACAGATAGAATTTGTGACAGATTTAATGCTTAAGATACCTATCAAATTTTCAACCAAATCCATCAAGGGCTTGACTTTCTGTCAGTCTGTACTTCCACAAGCATATAATCGCGATACATGAAATTTGGTATGTGACTTTGTGACCTCAATTTTAGTTCTGTACCAAATTTTGATTTCCATCTGTTGGCAACTATGTGTCTAAAACACAAATTAAATTTTCAGGTCATTTTATTAACTGCTATTGATGAATCATCAAATAAATTGCCAAGGATCATAAAATAGATTCAGTAAAAATGCTATAAATTCATGCCAAATATTAATATTTCATAACTGTTGTTCACCAATACTTTGAAGGCATAGTCCACAGTTTTATGCAGGTGGAGAGGGATGAGAGCTTTTGTTAGAGAGGATGCAAAAAGATTTTGGAGATACCTTTCTAACTGATAACAGTGAACAAAAAATATTTGTAAAAATTTTTCAAAATACAGAAAAAATTCCAAGAACTCTTAAATTCTCATATTATTAAAAAGACAATTTTTAAAGTATTGAAATGGGGTAAAATTTAATTTTGTACAATCTTATTTCCAACAGTTGCGGAAAACCTCCAGCTTAACTAAAATTCTAATAAAATTTAAGAAAATTATTGCTTAAAAGTGCATATTTAAAAGCATAAATGTCCTGAATTTAGTAGTTGAAGGTCAAGCAATATGTTCTGTTAGCACTAATATATGCAGACACACACATGCATCTTCATCATTAGTAGATTTTCAGAAGAAAATTTTCAGTATTTGAATGCTGCTTAATGTCTCATTTTCTAATTGTGTATTTTTTAAATTTTAACTTTTCTGGATATTGCTTGAATTTCATATTTATGTTTCTTATTTTAGCTCATATTTTTGTTGTAATTTTATAATATGAGTAGTAAATGATTGTCTTGCATTTTTTTTTCTCAGAAATTTAAAATCAAATCACTTTGAATCTGTTGCAATTAAGATTTTTTTAGAACTTTAGTTATGTATTTTGAAGTTATATATTTTATAATATATAGTTATATATTTTTGTTGGTATTTTGTAACATGAATGATAAATTATTATTTTTTTTTCCACTGAAATATTTAAAAGCAAAGAAATTGCTTTGGATCTATTGCCATTAAGATCTTTTAAAATTCATTGTTATAATATTTTAAAGTTATTATGTTAAATGAAATGAATTATTTAGATATGAAATTTATTCATGTCCAATTTCTATATTATTGTAACTATTTCTTGTTTCACCTTGAAAATGATGAATTGGATAGTTAAAAAAATAGTTTACCAATAAATATTTGTTAATGTTGAAATTCTTTTATTTATTTTATTTTTACCTAGCCATTGAATTGAATCCAAATTACCTTAAAGCTTTAATAAGGCGAGCTCAGCTTCACAAAAAAATGGACAACCTTGAGAGGGCATTGGAGGATTATCAAAAGATAGTAGAACTTGATCGCAACAATGCTGAGGCACGTGCTGCATGTGCGGTAAGATTTTCAGATCATTTCTATATCTTTATGAATATACATTTCAGTGATATGCATTTTTATGCTCATTATAGATTTTCTTTTAATTAATTTTTATTAATTTTCATTCTTTTTAATATAAATTGACAATTTTTAGTAATTACATTAATGGCAAAAGATGCAAAATGCAAAAAAAAAAAAAGTATTTTTCACTTTTAAGAAAATTTCACTTTTAAGAAAATTTCACTTTTAAACCATTGAGATAATTTCTAATTTAGTGATATTAAATAATAATTAAGAAAGCTTCTTATTATTAAATAATAATAAGAAGCTAAAAAAGGAATGACCTTTCATATGATGTATTTATAATATCCATGTATCTTTTTAATTAATTGATTTAAAATTCGATTTTAGAACTGAATATCTATATGATATTTTTAATTTAAAACCAATCCAGAAAACTAACGAAAAGTAATAATTTTTTTACTCTTCAGAACTAGACGAAAAGCCGGTGTTAAGTTCTTAATTCCTACAAATATTTCATCAAATGAAGATTAATTAATATATGAAAAAATATTCTAAAAATGTTGATACAAGCAGTAAAATACTCGCATCTAAAGACTAAAACCAACTACAATCATTGCTTTATTAAATCAATTAATAAATAATGTTTTTTTCGTTGTATTTCAGACTCTACCTGCTGAAATCAGTGAAAAGAATGAGAAGCTGAAACAGGAAATGTTTGGTAAGTTAGAATTTTATAATTAATTTTATCATTCACACTGCATTTAATAATTATATTCAGCTTTTATTTGTAACAATCAAGATAAATATATTACACTAATAATCATAATATTGATAAGATTTCTTTAAATTTATTCATTTGATTATGTTCATAGCATGATTATGAAAATATAAGCTTATTTTATTTTTCTCTTTAAAGACTATTTAACCAAGTATTTTAAACTCTACACTGATTCATTGATTTTTAACTGGTTGCTATAATTTTCTCATACTTAGTATTTTTCAACAATTTTTGTATTTGTTTTGCATTGAACCTCTTGTAAAAAATATTATATATCAATAATTTTTCTTGTAGGTAAACTAAAAGAATTGGGAAATATATGTTTAAAACCATTTGGGCTTTCAACTGAGAATTTCAAGGTTGTTCAAGATCCCAATAGTGGTGGCTACAGCATAAATTTTCAGAACAATACGTGAAACATGAGTTAGTGGGAAAATAATTTATCTGTTGCATGTAACATACAATTATTTCAATATGCAGCAATTTAACTGTAATTCCAGTATAAATAATTTTATAAGCAATCTTCTTTTTTATTGCAAATAATACTTCTTTTGTAAAATATGTCAGATATTGTTTAGTCATTGTATAATATATGGAAGCAATTAAATGCATGTTATTCTGTGTTATAAATTATTATAATCATAATAAATTAGTTATTGACTTATATTCCTTTTTACATAATATTCAAATAAATATTGATTTAGATTAAAACTACACAAGGTTATATTTTGCAGTGTGATTAGATAATGAAAAAAATACCTTAGTCAGACACTCCTTCTAAATTTTCACACCATACTAACAAGATATTATTTAGATCTGACAGATTTCCACGTATAGGGTATATACGTGGAAATCTATTACTTATAATCTAGGATAATCTAATACATGGAAATCTATTACTACTTGCAATCTTATTACATTTATCTTATTCCATGTAGTCTGCCAGCTTAATCCAGCCCATCATAGTTACCACTGGAGGAAAAAAAATGACCCAATATAATTTTATTGTGCCCTCTTTGGCGAAATAAAGAAGCCAATTTGAAAACAAAGGATTTTATTCATGAACATTACTATATACACACATAATACACTTCCTTTTTAAAAGATTAACGAGTAAAATCTGTGCAGTTTTTTGCATTTTTTTTCTGTGAGCCATAACATGCAATATAATTCAACAACAAATAAATTGAAGTACTTTAAGTGATTTGATTGAGTCACAGTTTGCACAGGTATATATCTATTTCTACAGTTTGTAAACACTATTCACTTTGTGAAAGAACTTGCAATCACAAGAATATTTCAGTTAAAAATAAGTGTAAAATAACTTTCCACCAGGACGTTTTATATTACAAAATCATTTCACTTAAATAATACTAACAGTGGAAGAACAGAGATAAATTGTTTCAAAATGTATATCCAATTCTGAAATTGTGTAACACAATCAACCTATTTTTAGGACACACATATAATGATATGTCTTATATTGTATACTTTTCTAAAGTGCCAACACTTTATTGAATCTATCTTTTGTTGTTATTTTTCTTTGAAATTAAGAACAAATATTTCTTCTAAAATATTTAGAAATCATTTGGAAGTCATTATTTATTAAGTAATATAAAATATTTCAATATCATTAGAATCAAACAGTAGATAATCAGTACAAATAGCAAATGAGAATTTCTAATATCCATAATGGTATAAACAATTTTGCATGGCATTAAATTATTATTTTTAAAATACACATAATGATGGATACATAGAATCTGGAAGAGGAAATTTCATGCTTTAATATAAAATATTTATGGTAAATAAGCATTGTTTACCATAATAAATTTACAGTAAATCATATAAGTATCGGAAATTCATGCTGGATTTCAAAATAACCAAGGCAAATTCAAATAATCAGGAGTATTGAACTATCGTACTATAAAATAATCAAAAATTGTCTTTAGAGAAAATGTTTTTAGATAGTTATAATTTTAACTGCTCAAAAATAAAGCCCTGACCCCTTTCCTCTTTTTTGACTCGGTTATTTTACATGTGGATAACTTTTGTGTAAATACTTTGAATGCAGTTTTTGAATTAGAAACATTTTTTTTATGCAGATAAGTTTGACAGTTGGCACTCTTACCATTAAAATGAAATTTTTTATTTAAAAAGTGTTTATATACAGATGAATTAAACTCACATTATTTATTGGCAAGAAATGCACAGAACTTTGGATTCTGCCCACACAAGAATATAAAAAGAGTAGAAACTGTGTACTTGGCATGAATTTTTGATTGAGTTAAAATATTGCACAACCTTTGAAGTGAAGGATTTAAAACAGTAAACTCGGAAGTTTCTAACATATTGATTTTAAAATACAGAACATACATTTTCTTAAGAAAAGAACCTGAAGTTTGATTATCATTCTTAAAACTGAGGACAGTATCTCTGCTACAACCATGGAATGTCAAGTAGTTTTGATTTGTAACAAAATCTTACACCTACACAGAAATGCATATTTTACAGCAGATATTAGCACATATATCTATAAATATGGTTTATGCTATGCATCTACACCATATATTGTACATCTAAAATATATTCATGAAATTCGAGAGTACCATTTAAATCATAAAATGAAACACAGTACTATCTAACTGTTTCCAATAGCTGATCAAATAAAAATTTATCGTACTATTCGGACAACATCCTGGAATGTTAACTGTCAGAGCAATAAATAAATTATGTACAATAAAAAAAGTTTTGGAGGTAAATTAATTTTTTTTTAACATTTAAAATATTGATCTCTGCCATTCATAATGTGAACTTTAAACTAATGATGATTTTTGATGATAAAGAATAGTTATTTGCAATCAATTTTGTCTGAAGTTAATAAAATTATATCATTGTATTGTTTCACAATATTTGATTTGAAGTTCACTGATATTGAATGTTAAAAATAGAATTACCATTTTTTCATATTTTTAAAAACTTTTAGTGGGCAACTCCAGATTGTTCTAGAATTTGCTAAATTTTAAATGCTTTTCTTTTGTTTGTTTGCAGTGATCCTCTTATATTATGTGATATTGTGTAAGTAGCATTCACCCTTAATAGAAATTGTTGTAAATTGCCATGAACAATATGAAGATATTATAACAATATGCTAACAGAAATTAGTATGATAAAATCAGATATAATTTTCAGCCTCATTAAAAAACTAATATATATTAGAGGACTATAATAAATAATAACAAAAACCACATTTATGTTTCATTCAAATAAGTTTAAGCAGATTTTTGAATTTCAGCAGTTATGATAAATTCTTTTATGCTAAGTTTGTTTGCTGTTAAAATACATTCTTTAAATTTGGAACTAAATTAAAAGAAAGGAAAAAAAAAAAAATACTCATTCAGAATATAGCCAAAAATTATGAATGGTTTTACTGATTACATTATTAATTTTTTTTAAAAAATAGTATTTAAATTTTAGCCAAATTTTTAGTAAAATTTTCTTTTCTTTTATACAATTTTTTTTATTTGCCATCTGTTCATTTTCATGGTGAGTATTTCCCCTAACACTGGATTTCCAAAGAGTGAATAGTTCTTTACATCATTAGTTTAAATTCACAAAATAAGGCATCATTAGACAACTGTAGCTGCTCTCAGAGTTCATAACAACAAACTTAGATAAATTATTACAATTTGGCAAGAATTCAGCTCACTCGCCTGTCTATCTTTCTCAGCAAAAATTGAATTATTAATTTTTCATTTTCTTTCTAAAACCTGCATATATTACATACTCTGATATTTTCCCCAGTTAATAGACAAAATATCCACCTTATTGTCAATTGTCATATAGCATGTAATATTTACACAGCACTTTAGCTTACTTTGATTGCAATTCATTTTTGCATTAAAAGTTAAAAAAAAAAGTCAAGTCATACATTCTTTCAACTCTTTTTCTTCAAATAAATGGTAGAAATTCACAGTAAGGTAATGTTCTGCGATTTGATGATATTCTCATGTTTGTACAAGAAATTAAGTAGCTTTAAACATATATCTGGACTGAAAATGCCCCAAGTTTGTTCGGCATAGCATGCACTTCATCCACTGGAATTTGACGGTTTGAGTCTGTTACCTGTAAAAATTAAAAAAATAAATTGATATAAAAATTAATAAATATATGAAAATTGTTTTCAAAACAGTTTTACATTTACTCCCCGTTTTGAATACATTTTTCATGAACAGTGGTTTATCAGGGATAAATTGTATCCGAGACTTTCTGTAATATTATTACTGACATTTTATGATAAAATAAATATATTAAAAATATGATAAAATAAATATATGCATGCAGTCTCAAAACTATTGCTTAGAGCTCTTTGGAACAATTTTGCCCTTTAGAATGATATTCAAAATTTTAAATTCATCGAACATTTAAATAATTAATTAATTTAAATAATAAATATTCATTAATTAATTCATTTATTAACATTTAAATAATTAAGTTTATAGAAATAAAATGAATATTTGTCCACAAATTATATATATATAATAATTAAAGTGTGTGTAAAGTTTTTATTGTCACACACACACACACACACACATATATATATATATATATGACAATAAAAACTTTACACACACTTTAATTATTTTGTTTCATAATTTTGTCATATATGATCTTACTGCAATTTACCAAAAATTCAACTTCCAATTTTGGAATCTTTTGTCTATAGGGTAGGTATCAAATCAAAATAACTTAGAAGAAAATATATAAATAATGCAGCAATGAGTTGTGGATAAATTCTTAGTTTGCTACAGTAAATATGTAAATTGTAGATTTATATACTCATAAATATATTTACACATATAATCAAATCACTTAAGCAATCTTTCCTGCCTTTTATATACCCTTTAGATGCACTTTTTCTTCCTTACTTTTGAGAGTTTTTATAAATGTCAATATCTTTTTACGTTATACTTAGTATAAGCTAATCAAGGAAAACACAAATGATAGCACTTTACACAGCATGAATAATAAACTCTAATTATTTAATTTGCCATGACATCCAAGGCAATCACTTTGACCTCTTCGACCCTCCCTGAGGCACGCGGATAAAACTGAATGACTGGACTGCCGTGCAGCACCGGCGGGAACAGAGATTGTGTCGTAAGTACTGTGGTGAAAGCTTATAAGCCATTAACAGCTATGCTACATGAGCTATTGCTTTTGTATTGTGTTCATATCACTCAGCTGTGAACCACAAGGTCCCAGGTTCTATCCTCTCATCTCAATTCGCCACAGTGCCATCACCATGGTACAACCCTTCCCATGGGAAGAGCGTTCCGTCATCGGTTAAGGGTTAGTCGGCCCAATACCATTTCTATATCAACTCGGGGAGGGTTGATATAGAATATAGGTTTCATCCTGAAACCTCGACGTTCCTTTTCTTCATAAAATATCCTTATTACTTGTAAATAATAACATCGAAAATAATTTCAATGCATATGCCTACCTTCTAAAGGTAAGTGTATCATCTAAGACCAGAGTGTGGTTGCTTCCGTAGAGGGAAGTGACCGGCTGGAATTGGCTTCCTCCGTCATACATGTCCAGAGGGTAGAGATCGGTTGCCTGCACCTGGACAGAGCCAGAGCTGTCGCTCTTGTTATCCTCGGGGCAGTTGATGAGCTCGACGCGAGAGGAGGGTCCGTTGTACAGTTTTTTCGTCGTCAGCGATGCTTGAGAACCTGCTTGGATTAAAAACAGAAATATCAGTTTATTAGATTGTCATCATGAATATTTATAGTATATAGTATTTTTTGGAAATCATCACATTAATAAAAGATTTTGAAATTTAAAATTTTTCAGATTTTAGGCTTAAAGAAAATTTTAAGCAGTTTTATATTTTAACAAGAATATGTATTCATAAAATTCGAGTTGATATTACTTTCTTAATTAATATTTTTATTGGTGTTTATTATATTTATCGCTATATAAATAATTTTAGAGAAAACGGATTACGATTGCAACAATACAAATCTTTACCAAAATGGTGATGTTTCACAATTTGTATTGCCTCGTTGGATTCAAGATATGAATGAAAATTTGGTAGAAGCAGCTAATATCATTTTGGTAATGCTTTCACAAAGTATTGAGTAAGTAAAACTCACCGAGTTGAAAGCAGTAAATTAATGCTGGAATTATTTTGCCTAACGGTTAAAGAATGTAAGTTTCGTCGATCGATCTAATGAATTCATTTAATCTCTAATTGTTGTTAGGATCTTCACTCAACGTTCTAAAGATTTTTATCTTAGCCTCTTCAGAGATTCGAATATTTGATACTCGTTAAGGATAGATGGAAATAAATGATAACGATTCATTTCTGTAACGATAAGAACAAGGGCAAAAGGATATAGATGTTCAAGAAATCTTCCAGGCGACAATACGAATCATATTTTCCTCTTATCTCTCAGATAAATAAGATTTAGAGGATGAGAACGAACAGTTGAACGGCCATGGCCCTCTTTATTCCAGTTCAGGTGTTCATTCTGCACCACAAAACGTATTTCAGTAACTGACGAATTCATTTTCACATGTACTTATATAGAAGATCTCTTTTTCTATTTAATATCCAATTAAACGATAACACATTTTAAAGAACATTAAGCAAGATAATCTTTTTATTAATATTAAAAATCTTTTAAAATATTTTTACCATAAAGTACAGGAGCCAGCGTTGAAAACGTCTTTTGGGAAGATCCATAAATGGAGTGGCTGTACGATGTCGGCTGCAGATGCGCCTTTAGGTCCTGATCTCTGGCTTGTCTTGTCAGCTTGCTGTAGAGGTACACCTTTCGCAAGTAGAGGAAGATCATGATGATGGTGGCGTTCACCAGGTTGGCGGCGGCGATGGTGGTGTCCCGATAATGCGGCGACAGCTGGGTAGAGAGAATGGTCCATGCCATCCAGACGACGGCCACCAGAATGGCGCAGGCCAGGATCCATCTGGATTCGCGGTTGTTGTCCTGGCACTGCCAAGTGAGGATAGCGAACAGAGTCGTGATGGCCAGAAGGAGCATGACGTAGATGAGGGACACGACGAGGCCTTCTTCAAAGGTGGTTGGGGGAGCGCATCGCCACACCTGTTCGTAAGCTCCGGTCTTGGGAGGCATCAAGATCAGCCATGCAGACGACAGGACAATCTATGCGCAATGATATGGATAAATACTTTTGCTGGGTATTAAGTAAATTATAATATCTTTATATCAAATGTGTAGACACATAAAATTTGGTATATTATCTTTATATCAATTCATAACGATCAATAGATGTTTAAACATACACTTATTTCTACTTTCTCGTATACTTAATGTTATAGAGGAAGTAAAGTAATCGTCGAACTTAAGATTTCGACGAATCTGCATGTTTTAGATCACCCTGAAGTCGAAAAAACACATTTTTGGAAAATGCCTGTCTGTCTGATAGTTCCAACACGTTTTGAATTAGACACATAAAATTTGGTATATTATCTTTATATCAAATGTGTAGATTTCTATCACATTTTGAACAAAATCCATTCAAAGGAAGTCTATCTGTCCGGCTGTTCGAATATAAGTTAACACGATAATTACAAAACGAAGATAGCTAGATATATAAGTTTTGGTACAAAGATTTAAAATCTATAGTGTAGACACACATATCGAATTTTGAGTCAAACCCAGGTATGAATTGACTGTCTTTTGGTCTGTACTTTTCGAAAAAAATTAAACGCGATGATTCAAAAATGCAATGACTTAAATATATCGAATTTGGTATGAGAATTTGTAGCTAAATGTTCAGTTTTGTGTCAAATCTTTGTTTTGATTGATTGATTGAAACGTGTCTAAAACACAAATTCGATTTTTAGATACTATTAAAGCATGCCCGGGATTCATCGCCAAATAACTCGCCAAGAATCACACGATATATTCAGTAAAAATACTAAAATTTTCGCCAAAAGTTAATATTTCGTAATTATTGCACGCCAGTGCCCTGTATGGCGTTCTTCGGCATGTTAAATTTATTAGAGAGTATGCAAAAAAAGTTTGGGGAGAACACTTTCGCTGATTATTAATAGCGCAGAAACGAAATCTGAGTAAAATTATTCGAGTAATAACATCTTAGATGAAAAGGTAAAGGAAGAAATGAGCGAAAATGATTTTCTAGAAACTTTCACGCAAACTTCTTAATAAAGATATTGTCCACCATAATTTCATAAAAATTCTGCACATAAGGGAAAGCCAGGAGTGCTCAGATTTTTATTTTCAGTGTGAGTGAGTGTTTTGTGTTCCGTTGTATAGGGTAGAAAACCGAGTATATATTTTCGATTCCGTTTTGTCTACCAATTTAATTCAAAATTTCACGCAGAGCTAAGGGTTTTAGAAAAAGAAAACACACTAAATTTCATTTATCTAAGTCGTTACATTTTCGAACCATTCCGTTTTCATGCATGCGAATATAACAGAAGATCCATTCGTTGGCGAATCTGGTTAAAATTGTGACATATGTCTATACTTAAAATGCTAAAACTATGTACCAAATATCTATTTAACTCTTTGGAGTTCACAGTTTTCATGTTTATGACATGGTTCAAAATTTGAGGCAAATCTACATTATAGATGCTGGATCTCTGTACGAAACTTTAATCAATCTAGCTCTTTATATTCTGAAATTACCGAAGTTCATTTGCACTCGGACAACCGGGCAGACATACTTCCTGAGGATGGAATTGATTTAAAATATGATAGAAGCTTACAAATTTGGAGAAAAACCCCGCAATAAATTTAATCCATCTAGTTGAATACATGTTTGAATTATCATGTTTATGGACAGAAAGATATAATTTTTATACTTTTAAATGATTAATAAAGACGTAAACATATATATTAAAACAGTCCTGTGGCTGAAAAATTCATCTGATGCATATACTATATGTATAAAATGTCTGAAGTTAAGTGGCGTATTTCGTTTGAAATATTATCACACTGTATCTGTTGTGTTATACATTATAGAAAATGTAATGTACAAATTAAATAATCTCGAAATGTAAACACTGCAAGCCATAATACATAATGAATTAACGTGCATTGATAGAAGTCTTACCTGTATGATGACCAATCCAACAGCGATGACCAGAAGTCCGGCAGGGCTGGACAGTCTCGTGCCGTCGCTGAGAATGCGGCTTCCGTTGTATCCCATGAGGCGCCAGGTGTTCATCACCTTCACCAGCATGCCCGAAAAGATGACAGCATACGCAAGGCCCAGACCGAACCTTCGAATTCCGCACGTACCCTCGGTCGATGTCAGAACAAAGGCGAAGTTCACGGCATAGAGGAGGAGAAGTCCAAACAGAATCATGTATCCCAATACCTATAATGATAAAGTAAATTTTTATTTCGAAGTACAGTAAATAGTTAAATATTGTTTTGCACAGTGCTTGGGTAAAATTTCACGTTTATTAATTATAATCAAAACTTTTTATGAGAGAATTAAAACATCGCCTTTATATGTTTTTTTTAACTTTTCTCTCCCCCCCCCCGAAAATTTATCTCTTTAGCCGAAATTTATAAGATCTATCTCTTCAAAAAGTTTAAGGCATATCTTAACTAATGAATAAAAAAATAGCAAAACAAATGTAATATCAACAAAAAAATGACATTTCTATTTCTCAGCGTCTGTTATTATAAGATTATTAAAAACTGGCAGACAAGCACTTCGATAACGAATTTCCAGTTGGAAAGGCTGAAGGTTTCACTGGGTTTAATTTCTCTATAGAAACAATAATGTGGGCCGATTTTTCCTTGTAAATCCTTTAAAATGATAAATAGTAAGCTAAGTCATTTTAACTTCCCATTTGAGAACAACATAAGGCTATTTTGGGTTGATCTCTTAATTCTGAATCACGGTTAGATGATGAGGATCTCGCATGAGCTTGCATCTGCTCTTCAAGCTTAGGCACCACACTGGTGACTGACTGACCATTTTTTTTAATGATTTTTCACCAAATGTGGTAATAATGACGATTGTTTTATGCTTGGCGAGAAATCTGGCATTATTCTTATCTAAATTACTGCTCAGACTTAAGAATAATGTTCGGTCGCCAAAGTACATTTTTTTGACAATTTCTCGTCTGATGTGGTAATTAATCATGGAGATTTTTTTTTCATGTTTTGCGAGAAATCCAGTACTATTTTTTTTTTTTATCTAAATTACTACCAGACGTAAGAACAATGTTCAATCACTAAAGAAGATTTTTTTACGGTTTTTTTTTTGCCAAATATGGAAATTATGACTTTTTTTTTTCACGCTCAGCGAGAAACCTGGCATTATTTTTACCTAAAAGCACACAATAATATCACAAACATATTATTTAAAATGAAAACTAGTAGAAGATTTTGCATCAATTAATTACCGTTGTTCCGACAGTCACGGGAAAGGACATCAAGAAATAGAGGGCGCAAATGATAACCAACAGTATTCCCAAGATGGAGAGTGCAGTGACTATGATACCCCACACGGTGTGGAAGTTAGCGTAGATGGGTTCTTCAGCTATTAACTCGCTCTGTTTGTTCTCTAACTGATTTTTGCATGTTCCGCAGTCTTCCTTGCACTCAGAGACTGGCACGATGTTACTGGAGAAAGCGATGCGGTTGTCCTCTACGAACAAAATTCCGTCTTTCCAACTTCCGATCTGTGAAAAATAAAACCAGCGAAAGACACAAATTTAATATTTATTATATAAATAATCATTAAAATGTTTTAGAGTTTAAATCTTTTAATTGGAAAACGGTGAAAAAAGAATAAAATTGTTTTAGGTGTATATATTAAGTAAATGGGACATATTATTTACGCATTTATAAAAGTTATTTAATTATTAAATAATTGTTAGAAATTTATTTTCAATTATTACCCAGAAATCTATGTACGGTAGCATACTCACGATAACCATGTAAAGCATTTGGAGCTATAGGTGTCTTATAAGAACCACTGTATCTAAACAATTGTGCCAAATAAAGGATTAAAAAATTATTATAGTGATTAGAGTAGTTTTAGGTTTTAAAGTGAAGTCATTTTTTAAAAATTCATTTCATAATTGATTGATATTATAGAAGTCAGTATTCGCATAAAATAGATTCCCGTTAAATCAGATTTTATATTAATCTATATATTTAAAATAATTCCAAAAACAAAAAGACCAGTCCCCTAATCTGATTTCGTTATTTTATTTTTCCTATGTAAACTCATGACTTCTAGTTATACCAATAGTTCACTCTATATTTTTGTAATTTTGATTATTATTCATTCGTTTTACAAAATTATTTTATAATATAACCTATAATATTTGGTATACTGTACCGGAAATGCGGCAAATAAAAAAATAACTGCCATATTTTTGGCACAATACAGGAATTTGCACAATAAGATTTCGTGTTATATTTTAGATTTCAACAGATAGAAGATTAGAATAAAAAGGAAGGCATGTTATACTGTTTTGATTCAGATTTAAAAGGTTTTCTTTTGTCTCAAATCATACTGAAATGCTTATTAAAATATTTCAAAAATACAAACACATCATGGCATTGATATGTTTATTTAGAATTAAATTTAAAATAACAAATAAAAGTTTAAACTTTTTTTTTTTACCATTTTATGAAAGGGAATAATTTATTTTCTATATTCTATTATATTTATTATTTTTAATGAAACAGAACAATATATCTCACCTGGTTATTCACATTCGAAATATTATGAGCAATCGAATGCTGTATCACATCATAGCCGAAAATCGTACTTGAAGAGCTGCATTCTTCGCAATCTGAATAGGCTCCATGAAGAAGAATCTGAATTTCTTTCTGAAGTTCTGTCCTGGCATCTTTTCCGCAGTCATCGATGTTCATCGCTGCCATTCCATAAGGGCATTTTTTATTTAGATAATTATGCAAACCTTCCGTAATTGACTGTATGGTTTTCACTGTTTGGTAGACATGTTCATTTTGGGAAAGTTCATCAGACGATAACTGTTCCTTGCCAGAGCAAGAATGAGCATACTGAATCTGTTTGACATTGCTGTTACTCAACTGGCACTGAAATCGATGCTGCCAGAACTCTTCGAACCAAGCATCAGGAATTGGATAATGGTTCCACAGAGTAAGACTCTCATAGAACTTCCTATAATCTGGCATGTCGTGGCTTTCCAGTTTTAAAGTGATGGCATCAAAAGTGGCATCTTTCAGACTGTCCATTACAGATGGGTTATTACCCCAAGTTTCTGTTCCAATCCACATGTACTTGGACAGCACAGTGCTTATCTTGATGGCCTCCACCATATTCTGGACAACTTGATCGTCATCGACCAAAGAAATCACAACAGTCGCGTCCCGATTCAGTCCATTTTGGAGATTTGTGAGAATCTCGTCCCTCTTGCTGTGAGGTTCGACAAGGACCACATGAGCCAGGCACACGCCAACTTCTTTGGCCTCCTTGGCGAATTGATAATACCCAGAACGGCCAAAATCAGTATTGCTGTAAACGATATTGACGTACATCCAATTGAATTTTCTCAAAATACTCAACAAGGCTTGTATCTGGGACAAAGTGGAAGGTGCAGTGTAAAGGATGTCATTAAATGCATCTGAATCCATTCTATCAATGGGGCTAGCTATTTGCATAACATTCAAGGAATCAAATATTGGCGAGGTTTCTTTGGATATTTCTGTGCCATAAGTCATAGCTGCTAGAATGGATTTAGGCCTGATTCTCAAAGCGGTTCCTGCACTATTTTCTTTCGAGAAAAAGCTGTATATCTGGTCTTCTCCTCGCTGAGGTCGGTCACAGTAATCGAAAACGAGAGCCCCGATTTCGACCCCTGGCATCAGAGTCGAGTTTTTATTGATTTTATCAATGGCGTAGGCGATTCCGACGAGGTGATGGAACATTCTGTCGTCTCTGAGCTCACCGCAGTCGAAAAAGCTCGCTCCTTTTCTGTGGACTGGCATCATGGCCAAAATGGAAAAATCTTGTTTTGGCACAATTTGTAAAGTGGAGGTGAACTTGTCAATGCTGTCTTTTTTGCAGTTTTTGCAGACAGATTTAATGTCGTACAAGCTTATTTCTTTACCAAATTGATTATATGTACGGATTTTACTGAAGTTCAAAGATAAACCTTCGTCTGGAGAGTATGTTCCAACCTGTAGAGAAGAGAAACTAGTTAATTATAAAACTGATAATAAAAGAAATCAATGTTGTAGGCAAAAGGCAAAAAAAAAGGCAAAAAAAAAAAAAAAAATACAGATTTTGAATGAATTTCAGTTATTTTAAAAAATTGAAATTAAGTCGAAATATTCATTTAAAAAGCCTTCAAGAATTACATTTATGGAATGTGATATTTAATTATATCAAATAATATTGTAAATGGGTACTTTTAGACCTTTTTATGTAATTTCAACACAAAATAAAAATCCAAAACTTAATCGTTATATATAATCATAAAAATACAGTGAAAATTTAAGTTGCAATGGTTTTGATTTTAAAATAAACATATGAAACTATAATTAAATGGCTATTTAAAGGAAATGTTTTAAAAAAAATTTCCTATCATCGTAGAAACCTAGCAAAAATATTTATTTATGCTTAACAAGTTAAAAACACGAAAAAAATTGAATAAAATAACGAATATCAAAGTTAATGCGGGCAGTAAAAATAATAAAAAATCGATTTAACTTCATTATTTTAACTAAATTAAATTAAAGTTCTGTTTTGGAGCTACACGAAGCCTATTAAAATTCCCAATTTTGAACAATGGTTTCAATGACGAGGACAATACTTGCTGTATCCCCTCTCTACACTAGCAGAGCAGAAATGTTGGTTTATTTTGAATAATTCAGTGTACGGAGAAATAAATCTGGTGTTATGCCATTATCAAAACTTTTTTCCATTTAATCTACCATCTTTCCTACTCCGGTGAGTATCTTAGCGTAGGTTTTAGTCGCCCTCTCATTTAGGTATTTAAATCCAAAGGGCTCCAAAATTTACAGAAATTCTAAAGAGCGTATTGGCAAGAATAAATTTGTTACGTATTGTAGAGGGTAGAAATAATGAAGTCAAGCATGACGTTTCATAATATAATAAGCATATCTGTTACAAAAATTCTAACACGTTTGCTACTACAAATAAAGGTCTAACAAGAAAATGAGTTTTTTTTGTCTTGGTTCATTTTATTCACTGTATATCACCCCTTATAGGAGCACAATAATTTAAAAGTGATAGTCACAGCCTCCTGAAACGAAAAATAGCTTCGTTTATTATTTATTTTATAACTTCGCTTGAAAATTAACCTTTTTTAAATCACCGCTCAGATGAGTACCATACAATTTCGTTTCTATTAATTCATAAATTTTATGTACTTCCGAAATCACGATTGCTCGAACTCTGTTTTTCAGGAAATTCCAATCTTCTTCATTATCGAAGACATATAATCGTAACTTTCAATCCTTTTGCGCCGAATAATCGAATTACTTTTCCGTTATAAAGATTACGAATGAACGACGGGACCGATACGAAACGACATTTATATGTTAGCGACGAATAAATGAGAAATGTTTATGAAACGATGCCTTATTGTTGTAACTGATTATTAGAAATTTTTAAAGTGTAGCTGAATATGAGATTAAAACTTTTACTATGCATTAATCGTTATATAATGGGCTGTATCCCAACGAATTCTTCAATAGGATTAAGAGTGTGACATGACTGATACCCAATTTAAAAACCATAAAATAAAAGAAATCTTACATTGACGAACGCATGAGCGTTGCTTCCCACTTGTCTGAAGTTGAGCACGTCCAGCGTGTTGGCGGAGAACCGCCTGTTGGTGAACTTGAAAAGCTTCCCGTCAGCGCCCGTGAAGGAGTTCTCCCTCGTCAGGTTGAAGAGCAGATCTCTGAGGCGGGGGTCTTCGGCCATTGCGGGGCACAGGCCCCGATCGAGGCCGGGGCATAGGTGTTGTCTCAAAGCTTCCAGCCCCACGCCCACGCTCAGGACGGAGTTGATGACTTTCGAGACGCTGGCATCCTGCATGAGGGATATCTCGGCAAGGTTCTGGGATGATCGGTCGCAGGTGGCGCCATGACATTTGAATACCTGAAGGAGTGAGTTAATACATATTTATAGTAGAATGCTTTCATTATGTACAACTAAGCCGCATAATGAATTATTAATAGCATTTAATGATAAAAAAAAGATCGTAAAGCATAATAAAATAATGGCCTTTAACATTAGAACTATCAAGACCGCCATTTGGATGGCTTTCAAATTTCATACTTAAAATTGTTTGATATAATTTATGTATTGTTCTAGGAATTTCAGGAGACTTTTAATGAAATAAAAGAACAATTAAATATTCCTTTTCAATTTCCACTCAGCCCATTTTTACTTCCATAATCAGTATGACCTATACCTATTTATACCAACACCCGTCAAAATGACGTTTTTAACAATTTTAAAATTTATAATATTTTTTATGGATCCTCTATGTAATGATGGGCATCAATGCGTATTTACATTCATTTATACATTGCTTTCAGACATTTCTTGGGAAAATCTGAATTTCATTTTTCATATGAAATTATATAAATTGATCCAAATTATATGAATTGATCCAAATTATATGAATTGATCCAAATTATATGAATTGATCAGCCGTTATTTTATTTCGATTACGATTCAGTTTAGAACTAAAAGCTATAACTGGTAAATGCAATTAGAATTCAATCATTATGAAACTGTTTTTTTGGGGTTTTTTATTAATAATTAACGAATTATTATATTAAATGTTATTTTTGTTAAATTATATTCTTTTACTTACATAAACTAAGCCCAAACTTGCAATGAAAGCCATGATGATCAAAACCCCGTCAATTTGACGGGTATGGTAAAACTAGGAATACATTTAACATCGGATGCTTTAGTATTAATGATGTTATTTTTTATGTCAGCATTGCATTATTGGAAAGCAATGTAGCAATGGTCAATTTTATTGCAATGTATACAATTTTAAAATATTTCTGCTTTCTGGCAATATTTACAAATTATACAAAATAATGAGTATACGAATATTGGCACTCTGCAGAATAGACTACTTGACCTAACTGGCCATAAATTTACTTTAGAGAGAGAGCGGAAGTAAATGAGTTATTCACTCATTTACTTTCACTCAGAAGTGATTTTTTAACCTCTGATTACAACTTTAATTAATTAAAAAAAATCAGAATTTGGCGTGTTCTCTCGATAACCAGAGAAAATATTACTGCAAATAACTAATTTTTACATTCTTTTAAAATTTTAAAAAATTGCAGCTTCAAAGATACTACTTTAACTATCATGCACGTTTTCCATGAATTTTGGAGCTAAAAAAGTTTGTTCTGCTTGACTTTCGACAGTAAATTTTATAGTTGCAACAGTTTTCAAAAGTTTTTTTACTCTTTCATCAGATATTTAATTGCTTGATCTTTTACCGTTGTTGAAAGCGAAGGAGAAAGGTTTGTGAAATTTGCATAAAGAGTAAGGAAAAGAAACTACGGTACCACAAAATTTGGAAGATAGACAGAAAAAAAAAAGGGGTGGGGCAATCATGTTTAATAGTAGCACTGTGATGCCTTAGGATTTCATTCCATTGTGATATTTCATTGCACGATGAAAAACAGGATAGGGTTATTAAAATAACAGTGTTAATGCCTGTCACCATAGAAGCTTCGAAATGTTCTGTTGAAGCAATTATAAACATCAAGTCATGCATAACATATTCAATTGATATTAACTTAATTAACCTGTTAACCGGGTAATTAACTCATATTCAATTCGTTTTGCATTGAGATATTTCATCATACCGAGTTAACAGATTAATTTACCTGGTGAACAAGCTGGTCGCCAAATGCGGCTAGAAAAGAATATTGTCCATGAGATTAACTCGTTTACATTGAAATTGAAAGCTATTATTCTCTGGAATTCTTTTTTTATTTTGCTACTATAAAATCATACCAATGAACCTATCTAGTTGGTCAACACAACAAGTTTCAAAACTGATTTGAAGAACATAAGAAAATCGGGGACGTTTTGTTTTTGTTTCCCCCCCATTTCGCCTAGGTGCGTTAACATAATATGCTGCCAAAATTTTCACAACTGCAAAACTCATTCACGCGGCCTTAGATGAAAGATGTGTGTATGTGTGTGTGGGGGGGGAGGTAATGTGTACCAAAGTTTATTAAATAAAAATTCCAGTCAGATGAAATAACAGAGTTTAAATGGATAATAAACAAAATTAGTGAATAGGTCGATTTTAAAGAACATTAAATCCAAACTTTTTCTAGAATTGTAATGCTGAAAGCATTTTTGAGTTATTTAACTTGAAAACCTTACCAAAATAGACCCAAAACCTAAAACAAATCACAGTCTTAAATAATTCAAATAAGCAATATAAAGCATATTACATATTTAAACACCATCGCGTGGTCTAGCAACTAGAATCGTTGAGATTCTAATTTAGTGGCACGGGACTTGCAGGAAAAGAAAAAACAAGCCGTGCCCGTTGGGGGACACGTTAGAAAAATAACTCTACAGCCGAAAAAAAAAAGTTGCATCGTCGCATTGGGACTTAGGGAAGATATATACAAGGTCTGAAGGTAATTCTTTGTTACTGAACGAACGTTTAGAAAAGCTAAACAATAAAAAGAATAATAAGAAATTAATGCCAAGAAAGCAAACATATAATGCGTACAATGAAAGGAATAAAAAGAATACAAATAAATAAAAATAACAGAAACCAACTGCTACAAAAAGAATCGGGTAAATGGGGTGTTTGTTGTAGTCTTGTGCTCTAATGGCCAAAGAATAGAGATAGACAAAGACAGTTAGTAGGATAAATGGGGTGGTTAAATGACTATAAGAAAAGGTTTGTAAAATCGAATGCCGAAAAATACCAGGTAAAGGGGAAAGAAAACCCTAATGCCCCATGGGAACTCCTTCCTATCCACCCCCTCCCCCAATTCATTTACAAAAGAAACATTCCATGGGATAGTCTCATTAATATTTTTTAGTAAAGTCAGTAATGTAATGTTCACTTTTTGTAGAAAGTAGCCAATGAATTGTTGAATGCAATTTCAGGTGTTACGGCGACTGGACAGAACTTACGATTACTGACAACCCAACGACGGATATTATTTAAAACTGGTTTAAAGATAGATACCTGCTCCCAGTAGTCTCTGAACCAAGGATTGCGAGAATTATTTTTCGGACTGAGGCTGCTAAAGTATTGCTTGAAGGGAAAGACTGTAGAATATCCAGGCTGCATCATCACTGCTCCTAAAGACACCAGAGGGTACTTGTGGAAAGCATCCATACTTTCGAAAGTCACCCATACGAAATCTCCGATTTCCATTCGTCCGGCGTCCAGCTCTTCTCTGACGGCCGCAAACAACTCTGATGAATCATTATTGTTGAGAAACAACACGATAACTCTGAAAGTAAAGAAAATTTTCAGGTATAAATACTACTTGTAGATATGGTACATTATAAAAGGGTTTTCATCAGTGACAAATACATATATAATTGTTGAATGTTGTCAAAATTTCAATTATACTTCGGCTATATAAAAGATCAAATGTGATGCCCAAATAATTGAGTATAAATGAAATGCTAATTTACAAAAAAATATTATACATGGGGAATTTCTTTGAACTTCCAGTGGGCCATAAAACAAACAAGAGTGGAGAACAAAATGAATTTATTATCGAAAATTCGAACAGCAGAGCAGAATAGACTTTCTTTGAACAGATTTCGTTCCGAGTTGGATGGAAGTGTACAAATTTGGAGTAATTATTAAACAAATTTCTTTTTTTTTCTAGTTCGAAGCGTTTTTAAAATATCGTGCTTACAGACAGAAAGATATATTCCAAAAATATAATTTCCTAAAACAGAGGGTCTAAAACGTCTTTTGAAGTCTTGGTTCGGGGATGCAAATTCCATGTACGAGAAAAAAAAAGCAGCCTGAAAATGTTGAGTTTTACTATGCTATTAGATGATAGAAATAATTAGGAACTAATGTGCAGACAATTTATACAAAGACGTTGACATAAATGAACGTTGATAAAGAAAACGAAATCACCATAAAACTGTCCTTGCTGATACAAAATTAAATATTACACTCAATTTTATCTACTATAGAATACAGTTTTGATTAATATCCAAATACATATAAAAATGCAATTATTATCCCAATAATTATCTTTCTCATCGCGCTATGGAGGGCCTTAATATGGCTCTGCTTGTGCAAACATGCGGACTTATCTATTTGCCGTCTATGTCATCGGTTTCAGTCGTACAAGAGCTCTACTATACCTCAAGCCGGGTCTACAAACCAAAAGAGTTCTTTTGTCCATTTGGTGGAATTGGATAGGTGTAATTTTCTACTAGCTCCTTTCTCAAGGTGAAACAATAAATTGTACGAAATACTGTCATCAACTGGGTCAATTGAAAGCTGCAATAGCTAAAAAAAAAAAAAAAAAAAAAAAAACGACCAGGGTTATTGAAACGACGAGGCATTGTTTTTCATCATGACAACGCGAGACCACATATTGCATTAGTCGTAAGAGAGAAGCTCTTACAGTTTGATTGGGATGTTTTACCGCATCCTGCATACTCTTCAGATCTTGCTCCATCTGATTATTTCTTTCTGCTCTAAAGAAATTCTCTTTAAAACCATCAGCGAAATAAACGCGCACCTCGAGGATTATTTCTTGTCCAAAACACAACAATTTGGAAAGAAGACATAACCAGGCTATCTGAGAGATGGGAGAAGGTAATAGATCAAAAGGGTTCTTATATAACAAAATAAAAAATATCTTAAACAGTAAATATTGTGTATTCATTTCATACTAGAAATAGGAAAGAAATTAATGGGACACCCTAATAATATGTATCTTCATAAAGCAAGGGATTGTATAAAACTTTATATTTTTTTAACATCATAGTTCAAAAAAACGTATAACATACTTTTAGATCTTAAAAAACTGTACAGAACATATGGTGTAATAGTTCAGTTTTCATGAGAATAAAGTATAAAATTTTAGTAAATTTCAAGTATTAAATAATATTTAAAGGGCTTTAAGACCCTTAAACTTTAAAATTTTTCAGTATTTTTGAAATATTATATATGTTATACATCTTTTCTGAACATTTTGCTACGAAAATTTTAACGATACTATCAAAACACCTATTAAATATTAACAGAAACTTTCTCTGCCAGAATGTCAGAGACAAACAACCGCAACATTCTTTAATGGCCACGAAAAAACAAAAAAAAAACAAAAAAAAACTTTAAAATTTTAAAAGAAATAGAACAATTTAAGCTAACTAGGAGCAATGCCTACGCTTTTGGTGGTTTTAATTATGCATTACTTTGTTCAATTTTTTTTTACTATTTTTTTACTATAACGTTATTTTTCTCAAAAAAAATGAATCTTGTTCTAACTGCATATCCTATTAACACTACATACCTTTCTTAAACACTGCATATCCTACTAATATAAAATTCCATGCACATGCTCAAAATAAATTCCTCTGTGACTTATAGATCAATTTTTAGATAAATTATTGATAAAAAATTTTTAAATTGAATTTTAATTAAATTTTCCTTAAAACATCAAATTTTTAAACAAATTTTTAAAAAAAATATTTTTTCAAAACGTTTTATAAAACAAAAGTAACAGTTTAAGCTAACTAAAGGTATTTTTTATGCTTCTGAGGATATTAAATATACATAATTTTATTCAAATTCTTTTTTTTCTATTTTTTTAACTTTAATGTCATTTTTCTTAAAACTAAAAAATGAAGCTTGTGCGCAGGATATTTCAATTACTATTGAGCCAATTAATCTGAAATTTCATGCACATGCTCAAAATGAGTTCTTTTTTGACTAATACATCAATTTATTATTCAAATAAAATAATTTACAAGAATTTTAATTAGATTTTTCTCTTAACTTTTTTTTAAAAATTAGATTTTTAAAATATTTATTAACATGTATAACATCAAGACTGAAAATTTTTCTGCAAGTTGATATAAGTTTTGTAAATTTTGACCAATTTTTAAATTCGGAATCCTGCGCGGAGTAAAATACTGATTTTTAAGTTTTTGAAAAAATATCTAGTTTATATTTCTTTATAACTTTAAAATTTTTTCTTCTTCAAATTGTATGAAAACATGAGAAATAATAAAATTGTATATGAATATTCTATAGTTCAATTTTGAAATTTCCAAATCGTTTAACTTATAAATCAAATGAGTTGGAAAAAGAAAATTGTTTTCTGCTTCCATGGATAATTGTTAAGAGTCCCGAGAGACATTTTTTTTCACAATATTCCCATAAATTTATTTGTTATTTCACTATTAATGTATACTTAATTTAAAGCATACATTTCAATATATTTCTTATAAATTACGTTGAAATGCAAAAATTAAGATTACAATAAAATAAGTTCAAGTTACAGAAAAAAAAATCTAAAAACAATTATTAAAAAGTCGATAAAAACTCAGTATAAAAACTTTTTTTTCGATATATATTCAAAAATTCTTTAAAATATTGCAAAATATATATATAAAAAATAAATAATATTTTAGAATTTAAATTGAGTTTTTAAAATGACAATGCCTTGATCACAAATTCTAGCAAAATATTTATCTGTTGAAAAGTGTATAGGAATATAAGAAAATATATTGACTTCCTAGACAAAACAATAAAAACAACAATAACAATAGAATGAGTTTAATTTAACCAAAAAAAAAGCGAAATTTCATTATTCTGTAAATAGGATGTAGGACATTAATGGTTAATTATAAGTTTAAAACAATTAAACGAATCAAAACTCCGAATTTAAAATAGCAAAATTTTACCTTGCGCCTTCTTTTTGCTTGTCCTGCAATTTACTAATTAAAATTTTCATAGCCGCCTTGGGGAAAGACGGAGATATCTTCTCTTCCACAGCAAAAGTCACTTCTTTTGCCTGTGCCTTAACCTTGAAAGACCTGAAGAGATCCATTTCCTTCCAAGCTACGTCCGAATACAGAACAGAAACATAATCCCACTTGAAGTGTTTCAGCATATCAACAAGTGCTCCAGCCCTTACGTCGTTGGGTAAGGATGGCCTAAGAAGTGAAGGGTATTTCTCCATATCGTTGAAACTGGTGGATGTAACCCTCGGTGCCAGGGTCATCATCTTAAACGGCATCGCCACGTCGATAATGGGTTGAATCACATTATCAGTCTGCGTGGCCACGAGCCCCAAAATCTGGTTCACGCTGGGCAACTTGTGCATCGGAGCAGTGGAAGACAGGGAACTGCTGAAGAAGTTGGCAACATCCCGAGCCGCCTTTTCCTTACTGCTGCAGGTGTCGAAGATAATGGCCCCTAGATTGATGCCAGGCAAAATCTGAGGATTACTGTTGATTTGGTCCAGGGCCCACAGGAAGGCTTCCAGGGTCTGGAGTCCTGAGGTCGTGACTGTTGAACCGCAGGTTAGAGGATTGGAAGATGAGTCGTGGATGTCCACTGACGTGGCCAAATACAAGTGATCCTTTGAGTCTAAAATGACAAAATCAGTTGGCCGTTTCTCGCACACACCGCAGTCGGACAGGCACTCGGACGTCATTTTGTCCACGGTGATCTCTTCGCCGTCGGAATTATACACGACGATTTCAGCTAGGTTGTTCAGGTGAGTGTCGTAGGTTCCGACCTGAAATATGAATTAAATACAATTAGGATATCTTCTTATATTTTATTTAAAAACACATAAAATTTCATTTCTTCATCAGTTGCGAATTTCCACGGGTTACTAAGCCAAAGATGGGGGTTTGGTGGGGGTTCAGATAAATCGATTAAAATCAAATTACTTGCCTATTTGTCAAAAAAAAGTTGAGGAAAAAACTAATTCTATGAATCATAAATCAATATGATAATACTACCCACATTAGAAATAAATATTAAGTTTAAATTCAAAAATGAATTAAATGGAATAAAAAGGAAGGAAGTGATGAATCCGATCTGAAAACTTTTTAAAGGGTCATTCTTAGGTAGGGATTCAAACCAGGAATTTTTTCTGTGAGGGGTCTGACTTTCGTTCAAGTATTAACCCCTCGTGACCCGAAAATCCCATGAAATTGAGGTTTTTGAAGACAAGAATTAATAAAAATAAATCAAAGACAATAAATTACATAATAATAATAAGCAAAATATTATTTCAAAATTCCAATCTGAACGAGACTATAACAAAATTGAATCAAACTAAACTAAACCATTAAATAAAAAAAATCAAGAAAGAAAAACATCAATAAAATATAAAAACAAAGAACATATCGTTTGAAAATAAATACTCCAAAAAATTTTATGAGTAAAATTAAATCTATCAGTGCAGACCATAATATTAAGCTAAATTAAACGTTCCCACGTTTAAAGCAGATTACGAATACAACATTTAGTCAAAGTGCCTCGCCATAGTAAGAAATAAATTGGACGATTTCAGCGCCATCTATTGAGTTGAAAAACCAAAAAGAATATAGATAGCAGCCTTTAGTTGTGAAAAAAAAAATAGAATATATGTTAGAAAATAAATAAACCTTCTCTTATTAAAATTTCTATTTTTCAAAAATTTTGGGGAAAATCATCAGAAGTTAAGTTTTTAATACGATTATTAGTTGCTTCAATATAAGAAATTTTGTTATTACAAAATTTTTTAATCCTGTTAAATTGTGAGAAAATGAAATTCTTTAAAACTTAAGAGTTTAAATTAGAATGGTAATTACTAAGTTTAATTACTCTGAAGTTAAATTCATCCATTTTATCGTAAATAATTAAGAAAGTTTTACCATTAGAAATTTCTATTTTAAATCTAGATAGGTAGCTTTGTGTTAACGTTTGTTCGCTACAGTTAAACGTAAACCGTATGGGCAACAATCCAACATTAACATATCTATGTTTAATAAAAGTGAATCATCAATATATCTCGAAACGTTTATTAGAATATATTTAATAATTTTTCTCCTAATAATGTAAGAAAATATTGGTTAAAGCCCTTGGAAAAGCTGTTCTCATTGGAATTCTCTTCAGTTGCTTATAAGAATTATTTGGTTGACAATTTCTTCTACGTGAATTACGTGTATTTCATTTCCATATAAATTTTCTCTGATTTCTATAAATTTTTAAAATTTAGTTTTAATACACTCTCTCCAACAATGACTTTATTTTTATGATGAAATTAAAATTAATTTCATTATTGTATCAAATCATTCAGCCGTGTGCTTTCACCAATGTTAAAATTAAGAAAAAAAGAATTTCTTTCTTTGGACGTTTATTCCGAAGTAAGAGTTGCATTTCCATTTTTTTTCCAGAATATATACATTTTAATTTAATGTACAGTAATTTGTAATACAGAGATTCCATTAAATTCATATTTTTCAATCTTAACAAATAAAACGGTGATATTTTAAATAAATACATTGCATATTAATAGTTTAACAGACTGGAAAACCAATATGCCGAAGGGGCAAGCTGATCGCCAAAAGTGGCTTTAAAAATAAAAATAAATAAAAAATTACACGGTAATATGGCAACATAATACGCTGCTAATTTACTGCAACAATGATTCATTAAATTGCTTGAAATGAAGTATTAAAGAAATCTTACGCTTTTTAGCAATTAGCATAAATTCGTTGTAAGCACTATTAAAAAAAATCTCTTTCAACTACATAAAAAAAATCTCTACTGAGATTGTAAAATTTCCAATTAGGAAGAGTTATTAGTAAGATTTAAGATACGTTGTTTTTAATTAGAAAAAGGTAAGCACTAATCTCTGAGGCAAAAAACTCAGGTAACTCTAATCTTATCGATCTAGTGAAGTATTTCAAAGGTAAATTTTAATCTTTTAAATAAAAAACTCTGTATGTATATGGATTAAATCTTGAGAGTATTTAATTCTAGTGGGGAAAAAATCAGCGAATGCAGCCTTAGTAGGAATAAATGATGTTAGTAGCATTACAAGATAGTTAAAAGGAAAGCAGGAAAATCAGTTCAGTACTTAAGATATTAAATAGAAACGAACATTGAGATTACAATGCTTAATGAGAATTTTCATTTAATTCCAGCATTAGGAAAACCAGAGAAATCTCGCTTAAATAAATAAAATTATGTTTAGTATTAAACCTAAGATAAATATTAAGAACAAAAAAAATCTAAAATTATTTTTATGTTTCAACTATAAATAAAAAAAAAAAACGTATTAAAAATTTTAACTACGGGAAACTAAAGATTAAAGTAATAAATGTATCTGCATATATTTTAAAATGGAGAGAAAAATAGAGTCAATCTTCGAACTTTCACAATCACATATTGATTTAAAAAAATGTTCTGCCTAATCACAAAGCCATTAGGAACGGTTAAGAGCCTTAGAAGATAATTAGAGGATACCTTACGAAAATCAATGCGTGGAATCCTTTCAAGGAGGCATGTCCTATCATCGGAGATGGGATTGTTAACCAGTCAACAGTGCTATTATTGTATCAGCAAGAAACTGATAATCTGCTCACACGCACATATCCACTTCTCATCCTTGTGTTTGAGTTGGCACATCAGTCACACGAAAAAAATAATTGAGCCACTACACAATGTCTTATTATGTAACTTGCTATAATGTCCATCATCTACGCAGCTTTTTCTGTTCAGGCAAGTCGAGTTGTCAATGATAAGTAACCATGAGTGAAAAATATGTGGTTTTATCGTTGCAGGCCATATGCTTTTATATTGGTATGTGTGGAAACCTAGACGTCAGGAAGTTTATTGACTTTATAGAAAATAGAAGTTAAAA